>NW_017547881.1:1120670-1194384 GCF_001854935.1 Bemisia tabaci
CGAGAGGTGGTCCCATCCCCCCCCCCCCGAGAAATTTCCTAGCTACGCCCCTGATGATGACTTGAAGAGTACCCTCCGCCAGATTCAATTGAACCGATAGCGTTTAAACGAACAAAATCATTAGTTACTTAACAATGTTCCTGGGAAATCCTGTGATTTAGAGGTATGTTCACAACTCACCATGACATTCTCTATCTGCAGTAGCATAGACTCAATGGAGATAAATGCTATGATTTTTTTAGTCAGAGTCTCCCTCTCTTTTTTAAAGGGTGTCTCAGGCTTAATCGTCAAACTGTAGAGATTGGTTCCTCCAGGGCCGGATTAAGGGGGTGGTCATATGGGCCGCGGCCCATGGCGGCAAATCTAGGGGGCGGCAAATTTTGCAATTTTTTTAAATGTAGGTATAAAAAAAAATCGGATTTAGAAAAAAAGAATTACAAACGAGAAAAGGCTAAAAAATCTCTCATTTCCTGAGAGTATAGTAATTTCTAATTTTGTCGCCTTTTAGTGATACAAGAGACAGCACCTTTAGTTAGTCGAGTTAAGAGAGAAACCAAACACACAATTTGGCTTAGAACGGCGCGACTTAGGGAGAAATGATGACGAGGACTGGAAATGAAAAGGAGAAGCCCTCGGAGCGGCAATCGGCATGTAACACGTATTAGCGCCTACAAGACTGCACGAATACTTCACGCATTGCATCAAACACAGTGCGGTTATTACACAGCGTGAAACGGATAGCGCCTACAAGAATGCATGAATACTTCACGCATTGCGCCAAACACAGGCGGTCAGCGTGAAACGCATAGCGCCTACAAGACTGCGTGAATACTTCACGCATTGCGCCAAACACGGCGCGGTGGCGGAAGTTGAAATCATTAAACCAAAATTTTGTGTTTGTTCTTTCATAATGTTTTCGTTTATTTCTTATGAATGGGCGGCTTTGTCCATTTGAGATAGGTTTACGAAACTTGACTTTCGCGCAAAGTTGCGTGACCTTTTGCTGGTAGTGTTGACAGGGCTTTCCCAAAAAATATGTCCAACACGAGTAAACGCGTCTTATGCACCCCTCCCCCGATGGCACGTTCACTTGATGGTTTTTATTGATGTTTCAAAACGAATGAGTAGGGGGCAGCAAAATACAGGCGGCCCATCGGCGGCAAGTAGGAAAATCCGGCCCTGGGTTCCACAGGTCAAAATCAAGTTTTTCCCT
This sequence comes from Bemisia tabaci, assembly GCF_001854935.1. Classification (NCBI taxonomy): domain Eukaryota; kingdom Metazoa; phylum Arthropoda; class Insecta; order Hemiptera; family Aleyrodidae; genus Bemisia; species Bemisia tabaci. The sequence continues at coordinate 1,121,884 of NW_017547881.1, forward strand.
GGAGTGTCCCCAATCATTCAGATATGCTCCCCTTAAATTTGGGAGAAATCATAGTTTTTCTCAGAATTTTGGCGGCAGTCATAGATCAAAAATCATGATAAATGAGTACCTAACTCCTATGATTTTAGTGCTGCGGATTGGCATCCATTGCCAAAAAAATTTGGGCGCGCGTTTCTAGTAACAGAGGGATTTAAGGGGGACCTTGGATTTTTCTGGATAAAAAAAATTTGGCCGCCTCTTTGAGCCCCGTCTAACTAGAAACGTAGGTACATATTTTTGCGACCATTGATGATTCAGCGCCAAAAATTACAGGAATTAGCCATTTTTTATGAGTTCTGGCCTGTAACCATCGCCAAAATTCTGGAAGAAAGCCCCGATTAAGGAAACTTCTGGAAAATGGTGTTCAGACGAGGAAATTTGAGTTTGGTCCATGCTGTGCCGTGCTTAGGAAAACAGTCGTGTTAGCCTTCAAGAGTTGCTGAATTTTCTTCCACAAAATATTTAGTTTTAAGGTGATTTCTCAAGGTATCCGATGTGGTCGAAGTGGCATGCAATATACAGCATGGATTATGTCAAATATCTCGGCAGATTTTGAATTTTTAGCCAAAAAATGACGCGGAGGAGTTATTGATTTCTGTATCGAATGCGAGGTTTATCCTCCACAAAGGATGACAAAGGATGCTTCATTTCTCTGAATCTTGCCAGTTTTTGGGTTTATAATGATTCTTTAGGCTCATGCGCGCGCGCGAGTTCTATCGCGTCCTTATTATTTGGACTAAAAATTCAAAATCCGCCGAGATTTTTTACATACTCCTTACGATATATCACATGTCAATTTGACCACGTCAGAAACCTAGACGACTCACCATAAGGAGCGGTTATATTATTTTCTCATCGAATTCTCAGATAATTCAGATCTGATTGCGAATACAAATCTCTGAAGAATTGGAGTAAAAATATGCACAGATTTCTCTCTAAACTCTCATTTAAACAAATGAAATTTGGCAACGTCTGAAGACTCATACGTCGATTTTCCTTAGCAAGGCAGCATCGAACACGCCCGCCCCTGCAGTATGGCCTTTAAGCCTTTGTATTGTCCCCAGCCAGTGCTGAAAAATCTGCGTTTTCCCCCATTTAAACCCCTTTAAAATAACCAAAATGCATTGCACAATCTGACAACCTTGAACCCTAGGAAACCCTGTATAGTGCGCAAAGCTTGCGCGTTCCACAATCGACAATCAGTGGTGAGGCGTTAATGATCGATTATCATAATTTTCCCATTTGAAGCTGTGGTGAAGAATCGATTATTAAGGTGTTCGTTGCAAACACCCTATTTATCGATATATTTCCATAGCTTTAAATGACAGATCAATCGATATATCGCAAAGCACGCCACGCCACGCCGCTGTCGACAATAGCGCAGATCCTTCACGTTATTGGACGTTGGTAGAAATCCCGCGCTCTGAAAAGCTGAGCAGAAAACGTCGCTCTTTTGACGAAAGAACGTATCTCGATTTTCACTTGGCCCCTCTTCCCCGTATAAGTTAATACTCTCCTGGGATCATGAGGAAATCGAGATACGTCTTTACGCCGAGGGGCGACAAAAAGGGGATACCTAAAGCCGATCCAGATTCGAGCGACCTCAATCAGCAGCCCAGATCAAAGCAATTTTGATGGTTGCTATATTCGATCTCAGTTATGGAGCTTTTGCGAGCGGGGAGTCAGAGCGATTTGTGATCCTTTTAAACCGGGGGTTTTGTTCCCTGATTTTCTCTCTCTCCCACCCTCTCCCCTCCTCTCTCTCTCTCTCTTTCCTCCTCTCCAACTCTCTTACAGATTTTTAACGAATATTCGCGAATGGATCTGGTTTACTTTTAGAATGCGCTGCTAACCTCTGATCCGAATAAAAAACGAAATGGGTTGTTTGACGTTCGACGAATCGTGTTTTTATTTTTGAATTTTTAAGAGTGGACAAGAGGCGAGTCCCTGCTAAAAATGGTGAGTACAAATGAGTAGAAAGTCAAAGTCATATGAATAGAATTTCAACTTATATGAAGAGAATTTAACTCATTTGAGCAGAATTTTCTGTATCCAGTTTGCGCCCTACTTCTATGACCAGAGATTCCAACTCATTTGACTAGAGATTTCAACTTGCATGAGTTCAGCGTTGGATCTACCGTGTCCGATATATCAGAAACTAGTCACCGCATCAAAAAAATCATGGGCACAAAATGTCTTTATTTTTCAAATTTACCCGCCACTAAAAGTAACTTACCTTATTACTAACCTTACTTTAAAAGTAAGCCCGCCTCTCCCGGAAAAAAGGGAGAAAACTTCGATTTCCCATCAGGGGAAAGCAGGGGCAAATCAGGAAAAGAGTATGGTTAAGAATTCGAGACACTTTGATTTTACTGTGTAGAAACCTACTACAGAAAATAAAGTTGTCACCTTCCGGCCAAATTATCACGCGCATTCAAAGTTTCCGCGGTAATTTATTTTTTTAACAGAGAAATTTTTCAACGAAGCTGTCTGAGAGTTTCACTGAATTTCCTATGTAGTTTTCAAACAGATTCAACGAGGCTGTCCGAAAATTTCACTACATTTTTTTTGTGCTGCCGATAAATTTTAGTGACATTTTCAAACGGATCCAACCAACGATTAATTTCTCTGTAAAAAAGTAAAATGGCGGCGGAAATTTTGATTTCGCATTCGGAGTTTCGCATGGCGCTTGTGATACCCCGGCCGGAAGGTGACAAAGTCGTCTCATGCTGCCATGCTGAGGAGGAACGCCGTATGAGCCTTCAGACGTTGCCAAGTTTCCTTCGATAAAGACCGACTTTACTGGGAAAATTGTGAATATTCTTTTCCAAAATTTTCAGACTATTTTGTACGCAATTCAATCTAAAATATCTGAAGAATTCAAAGAAAAATGTGCGTAAATGTGAAATGTCGTCAAAAATTCATGTTTTATCGAGGGAAATTTGGCAACTATCGAATGTTCTTACGGCGTTCTTCCTAAGCACGACAGAATATTCAAGTCGTCTGTCATCGTTGCTCACTGAAAAAAAATTCTCGGCGTTTTTACCAAGGTCCGTTGGTACCTTTATCATCTCACTTTTTTTACCAATTATTTCGGTAATTTTTCCAAGACAAACTGGTAGCTAACCTAAAAACCGGTATTTTTACTGTTTTTTCAGGTAAGAATACCACTTTTAACAAGGTGGAGAAATGGTGCTGGGTCCACACCATTTCGCGGGGAAATCAAAGCCAAGGAGTTCCAAAAATTAAAATTAGAGTCAAAATTAATTTTTTAAGCTCTAATTTTCGTACCCTCAGTTTCGTACTGGTGCGCATTAGAGCTCAAAAAATTAATTTTGACTCTAATTTAATTTTTGGAACTTCTTGGCTTTGATTTCCCCGCGAAATGGTGTGGACCCAGCACCATTTCTCCACCTTGTTACATACAGTTTCGGGCCACTTCTTAGTGTTTTTTTTTCTTCTTCTTCAATACCACTTTTATTGGTAATCAATTCCTGGTAACTTTACTATTTTATCTCGGTAATTCTACCACATTCGATAAAAAATATTGGCGTTTTTACCGGGGTCCAGTAAAATTACCAACTCCATGAATGATAATTTTACCAAGAAAAAACTGCGATCAAATAGAACCCTGAATTCTTGGTAATTTTACCCTTTTCTTAGTAAATACATCGAGATTTTTTTTTTTTAGTGCTTGCGAAGTCAAAGGCCTCGTTTCGGCATCGGTATCGGATCCGCGTTAATTTACCCGGATTATCCCTCTCAGTCTGCCCCAGGAAGAACCGCGTAAATCCAATCGCGGTTACTAATTCAGATACGTCGTTTCTGCGAGATAGGGTCGATGGGATTTACGGAACGGATGGGTGGAAGCCGAAGCCTCGGAGGCTCCATAAAAAAACCCAATCTAACAATAATTCCGAAGACGCAATCTGATTGGGGTCGGGGGAGGAAGGAGGCGTTAAAAGCGTGAGTGGGATGTGATGATAAACGATGGTTGGCGGCAGAATAATTACGATTGCCGCTGTCACCTCCTCGCCTTACCCCCCCCCCCCCCCNTTCACAGAATCCTTTGCGGTGACGTCAGCTTTTGCTGGGAAAAGGAAAAGCTAGAGTCCTTTCATACCAACGATATAGGAACATAGATTGGTGGTGGCCTGCGAAAAAACGTAACACACATGGAGCGGTCGTTCGATAGGCGGGCGGGGAGTGGAAATGGCCGATTGCTATCTTCGTCATAACCTCAATAGTCCAGTCAATCTGACATTTTATTTTGCGAAAATCTGAGGAGAAAAAAGTAAGACGGATTCCTATGTAATTTTGGTCGCTGAATCCGAATCTGATGTTTGCCAACAAAAATTTTGCCCGGAAATTGCCGCCATCTTGATAAAATGGCGGAAAATTACGTTTTCCCCCCCAAAATCTCACTTATTTTGGGGGTTTCGACAAAATGAGTTAGCTTCATTAGAGTCCACACTCTTAAAAAACATGGTAGACGATAAATCAAACGAGCTGAAGCCCAAAAAATAAAACAATAATTCAGTGTTTCCAACTACCTACACGATATTAACACAACAAGTGAATGATGAAAATACAACTCACAAAAACATTTCTGAGATAGGGGCATTGCTTCAGGTTTCTTGGTAGTTGAATACGCCGAATTATTATTTTATTTTTTGGCTTTTAGCTCGTTTGATATATCATTTACCACACCTTTTACAGCTTAGCCAGCCAAATTTGGCATTAAAATGTACTCTTAAAAAATTTAACTAGAAAACATACTCTTGATTCGATAGGATTTTTTCTTGAATCGAGAGCCAAGTCTCTCGATATAGGCAAAATTCCTTTTTGTCCAAGCAAAAGTACGATGGAATCAAAAGTGATTTTTCTTGTAATTTTTTTTTAAGAGTCTGGGCTTTAGATCCTACTTCCACCTTTGGAGTCGTTACAAATCAGAAGATTCTGAAACACGCCACCGATGAATCTTCGTGACGATTCGAGACAGCCCTTGCGGCGGGAAAATAATTTAAGCACGATAATTTGGCAACATTTAGGATATTCGCCCTAGCGCGAACTCTTAAATTTCGAATTGGATTTACAATCATCCGGATCGAAATTTACATCGGAATCGAGCTCTGTTGTCTCCCCCGGCGCTCAGTGATTTTTCCACCCGACTCCATTGTTGCCGAGTTTCCACATTACTGATTCATCCATTTATAAGAAAGCTACGACCCGCCATTTTTCTTCAGCTGAAAAATGGGTCGCATTCAGCAAAACGGAACCAGCGTGATTACAATTTTTTGAAAATCGTAAAACTGTAATCGTACAACTAATCGCCGTACGGCCATCTCAAATTTCGTATATTTTTTAAACAAAGTCTGCCTATAACAAAAAAACCTAATGACTACAATGAAAAAAACGTTAACTTTGTAATTCAATGAAATCTCTTTAGGTTTAAAATATCAGTAAAAATACAATTATTTCTAATTTCCAAAATTAGTATTTTATTTTAAATTATTTACTGATTGAAATCCTAGACTTTCCTAATTGTCTTTATAATGTTTCATCTCCTGTTGTCTTTATCTCCTTCTCTTTTAAAAATACTTAATTTATGTAAGTACAGTATCAGAATTCACGCTATTATTTTCCTTTAAAATTTACACGATTTTTGTGGGAAAGCGAAGCTATCCGCTATTGTGGGAGTTTTTTTTAAAAATAATGTTAAAGAAGCAACATTTTTACAACACTGTTATCACGCTGGCTCCCTTTTGCTAAATGCGATCCAAAAGATACAGCTTTTTATAATCCTTCAGTTACTTACGCTGTTGTCCAGAGCAAAAACGCCGTATAGCCATCTCAAATTTTCTATATTTTTTACACACATACTGTCCATTAAAAAAAAAAAAAAAAAAAAAAAAAAAAAAAAAAAAAAAAAACCTAATGACTTCGTTTTTAATGTTGAGTTTCCTGACTCGAAAAAACCGAGAACGAATATTCGTTAGTTTTTTTGTAAGACAGCATTTTGTCAGAAAAAAAATTGGAAATGTGTCGTCACGTGCGGCGTTTTTTGGGCTGATTTTTGAAATTGATAGACAAAGCTATAGACAAAGAAGACATAGGGATTATGAAGCGATCCTATTGGTTGAAGTGGGTGGTTCCTACAGACTAAGGGAGAAAATGATGGACTAACTGTCGGGTTCCTCGTGGGTTGCCGTTAGTTAGTCTATTACCTACTGCCTTCGTCCATTGCAACTACCAACTTCCACCAATAGGTTCCCTCCATATCCCTTTTGTCTTCTTTGTCTATAGCTTTGTCTATCAATTTCAATAATCGGCCCGCTGGCATGTATAGATTTGCTTTGGATAAAGTTTCGTCAAGAGTCACGGACTCTCCATTTAATGCACTTTATTTCTGCAGGCAATGGACAAAGCGCCAAATTAATAGCCAAAGCGCTAGACGCAGAAGTCAAAGATGTAAATGTAGCGATCCTTTTGGTTGAAAGAAGCGTCACATAAAATCCCGCTGACAACCCCCCATGGCACTTCACTTTGGTAAAACTCCCTTTATAAAATCGCTTAACAGCGTCAATCAACCCCCGTTAAAATCCGATTTTTCCAAGGCCTCCCAAAGTTTCACCAACGGCACACTGTCATACGCCTTATGGAGATTCACAAAAATTAAATGCAGCTCCTGAGCTCTAGACCTAGGGGGAAATTATAGATTAACCATAGCTTTGTTGGAGTTTCATGTTGGAAAACATAGTCCTTTCTGGCGAGAAGCCACTCCAATTCCTCCTCTTTTAATGCACAACGCCTGGATACAACTATTCGTGTTCGACGGATGCCCGTGTTGCATACCGAAAAATTGAAGGCGTTTTGGTTTCATCGGGCTCATTGCGGCAATGGACGACTGCCGCAATGTGCCGCCGCCGCCATTCGTGGGCTGTCAAAAGTTTTCTGTTTGTGACCAAGGAAAGAAAAAAGAAGAATTGAAGTGAATTCTCAATTCACTTACCGTCGCTCAAATTTTTATCCGTTTAAGAGGTCGTACATTTCTGCGGTCAGAGCTCGCTCTCTCCCCTCCTCTCCTCTTAGCTCCGCCAGTAGAGCGATTTTTTGCTTACGTCACTCAGAACGCTCACAATCAAATCAAGTGAGAATTTGACGTACACCCATGGCAAGTCTCTCAGGTTCTGAAGCAGGGCAAGGAGAGAGAGGAAGAATCATTCGATGGAAAGATGAGCTGCCACGTCACCCAGCAGACAGGCACCTTGAGACAGGCGAACTTACGGAAAAATCTCGAGGATTCTCTGCAAGCAGTTTTCGAGGATTGTTGTCCACTTACCGAAAATAATCACGGCAGATGGTTCGTCCTCCAAAAGGTGGCTATGATTGCAACGTGGAGAATGTGATAGTTCTGCCGTGATAGCGAAGAGAGCCGTACGTAAGTGGAGACAAGGAGAAGCTCCTGTATGATCGTGTTAGAAATCTGCTCCAAGGAGCCTTAAATCATCGCAAAAATATCTGAAAAGAGCGTTTTCTTAGGAAAAGCGACTTTTCCGGAAAAATAATGGGTGATCGGAAAAATCTGGGATCATATTTGAATTCAACAGATCAAAATGCAAAGGAATCGATGTATCACATACCGGAGACATTTATACAGTGAATTTTGAATAGGTACACTTCGATCCGACAAAGCTTTTACAATACACAATTTTAGGCTCGGAAAACTCGGCTTTACCGGAAATCTGAATTGTGATAGAAAAAAACCGAGGTCATATTCGGATTTAGCAGCTCAAAATACTTAAGTAACATACTAAGTACCACGAGTCCAGGAAAATTTATAAAAATAAATTACATGCACGACAAATATGTCGGATTTGCTCATTTTCCCGGGAAAAAGTTGCTTTCCCGGGAAAAATTTGCTTTCCCGGAAAACTGAGAGGTGAACGGGAAAAATTAAGGTCATTTCCGGACTCACCAGTTAAAGAGACATCGGCATAATTGACTCTCGTAGCTACGAAAAATTTTACCTACATTCTGCAGGGGAAAACAGTCGGAAAAACACTAAAAATGCCCAAAAATGGTCATTTTTCCGAGTAAAATCGGCTTTTCCGGAAAATTGGAGGGTGATGGAAAAAACGGAGGTCATATTCGGATTCAGCGCCTTAAAATGCATAGAGGTCACCTAATGTCGTACAAGAGACTTTTTTTATTTTGGTTTGTTGTACAGTATAATGAGGCATTATAACGAAAGATGGACATTAGCGGTTTTCGCATGATTCGGACCTCGGCCTCCCCTGAAAAGGGCTTCAAACCTAAGGAACAAACATTTTCACTACATTAATGAGTGTGTCTGACCTCCGAGAGTATTTTAGCCCAAAGATCTCAAAATTGAAAAAAATGGACATTAGCGGTTTTCGCACGAGCCGATTCAATTTGTGTACACATCTTAAATCTAATTCAATTAATTTGAATGAAATGTGAGTGTGAAAAAACAGTGACATTTAATGAGCGAGAGAAGAGGGGTAAGTAAGTAAGTACATTATGATTTGGATTAGTTAACAGGAGTAATTTAAAAGGAAGACTTGAACGGCAGGAAAGAAATAATATAATTGAGGATTTGCGTTTGTCTAAAGTACATAAGTCGTTTACTTCAAGAGAGACCCCACAAGATTATTCGAAAAATCTGGCATCATTGTTTATGGTGTGATCACAGAACAGATAAGGTGCGAGCAAATCGTCAAAATTCGGAAGCCGGCCGGAGGCTGGCTCGCGAGCCCCTCTGGCGGCGGGAAGCTCCCCTTTGCAAAACTGATCACTGTCACGGACCTATCACGGACGCCCGAGGCTGAGAGCGAGTCTGTCCTTGAAAAGATTCGGCCAGCCAGCGTCTGCGTCGCTCACTTGAGTCGCATTCGGTGAACGTCTCTGGTCGCGCACGCGTGGCCGCCTTGGCTCTCCAACATCCCTTCAAAATTATTAGAGTTTCCTCTGAGTTTTTTTCTCGTTTGTCGATAATTAAGTCTCGTGAGTATCTTTATGAAGTGTGTCGATAATCTCTGCCGTGTTTAACGCTTCTGTTTGTTGAATTCATTCACCATGTCTCGAGGTTTTCGCCGGTACACGCGTTCGGAAGTTCGGAACTGCATCGCGCGATTCGCTTTTTCGCTTTCCGTCTCATCATGGCTTTCATTTCGATCGCATCGTTTCGTATTTCGTCGTGCAATTGAATCGTGCGGAAATTCGGTTTGTCGTGGTGTGATTTCGTTTGGAGATGTGGACATTTCGCGTCGGTTTCCTCGGTCAAAGCGAAGCTTTTCAACTTCACGCAGAACTGAATCTTGTGATGGGCTCTCTCTCGAGGGGGAATTTTGGCTACTACTGCTTCTTTTCATCACGGTTTGGTCTGTGATCGAGGTTTGAGATAATTTACTTACTTCTGATTTGAATTCTGCCCAACTAAAGTGTAAATATGTATTACTTGTCATGTGCTCTACCTTCGTGATTTTCCTGTTTCTTTCTCTCCTCAGTTATTCCTCTTCTTTCATAGGTACTCACAACTCGCTGAAAGGAAATTTTTCCAAGTTTTTAAATGGAGAGGCTTGGAGGATAAGGCGCACAGAAATTCTTTGATTTTTTTTTTATTCCATGAAATATGTGTTAGGTACCTAATAGTTTCTAAATTTCGTGGGGCCTAATGGCGGAAAGGAAGTTCAAACTCACTTTTTGATGCTTTAAAGTTGGATTTTGATCTTGAATTTTCTAAGTATTTACCTTCTCTCAAATTAGATTTAGATGAGTTAATGAATTTCTCAATTTTTTCAAAAACTTCACTGAATAAGCCTTGTCCTCCATGCCCTTCCATGAATATTTTTGTACCCTCTCATTTCAGGTTACCGATATAGACTCACCACGCTACCTTTCCCTCACCTGAGAATTCCTAGGTTGTTCGATGAAAATAATATGAATTTTTCATTTACTTACATTGTTTCTTAAATGTGTACCTTCAGATGATAATTTCGGGCAAGCTTTGTCTGCTTTGAATAGAGTAGGAAATATGTTGATTGGAGAGAAATCGACGACTCCTTTTTGGTTTTTTTCCAGTACTTAGGAAATGAAATTTTTATTTTTTCGAAACGTCCCGGTTTTCTATGTCATTGCAGCCTCTCCTTATGTATTACTTCATTGGTTGACTAAATCGTTCATTATTACTTGAGGGCTCCACGTATGATCAATGTGAGCTAAAAATCTATCGTGGAAAGGTTGAGTCGTTGAGTTGGAATTTTTGTTTCAGTCATCTCGAGCTTTCCTTTTATTCCTCATATTTTTTCTTTTTGCATTTTGAAGCGTCTAACTGGAACTATCATTTCAACCCAATCGTACAAGCCCTTACTCCCCCCCCCCCCAACTTTACTTTTCGTAGTTGCAAGGGATTACTTTGCCAAGGTGAGAAAATCTCGTGTAAAATTTGAGCAATTTTATTGAAACCGAAAAGCCTCCTTACGCACTCTTAGTAATTCAAAAATGCTGCTCAGTGTGAGAATACAGTCCTGTGAAATGTTTCCATATCGTCAGTTGAAAATTGAAACAAAATCTTGTACTCAATAAGAAGCCCCCAAATGATCCCAATTTAGTATTTTCGAAAGTTGGAAGGCCTTTCAACCTCTCTTGCCAAGTTACAAAGGCAGCACCAGTGTTGTTTTGATTTTTCCGTCCTATTGCACCAGGGGCGCTAAGTATTTCAGGTTTTCGCAAGGCCGAGCATTGTTTTTCTTTTCTTGCTTTCAGTTAAACTACATTTTGCAACTCGGAACTATCATTTCTGGCTCCGTCTAAGAACAACGTATGTGCCATTAGTTTCCCTATGCACATACGTGTTTTTACAGATGAGCCAGAAATTGTATTTCCTAATTGCAAAATGAAGTCCAATTCGTCGGTCTTCTGACCAAAAAGTGTATCTGGATTTCCACGTGAGCCCTATTTTACATGTAAATCCATACTCTCCGGGGTTCACGCAAAAATCTCGGATCGTCCTTACGCCATGCGCCAGAGGAGCGGCGAGTTCTCCCGCCTTTTTTTCCTCTAGCTTATCTTGTGCTTGCCGGGCGATTTTCTCCCGCCCGACTCCAACACGCAGGGCCTCCCCCCTCCCCCCTTCTCCCTGTAGCTTGCCCGAAGTGAACGAGTGAAGTAAAACGGGCAAGATAAGAAATCGGCGACGAAAACTGACGCCTCGGGACCGGATGCGGGCCCTCACGGCTTGTGTCTCCTGTCTGGGTTTTCGGGCAGAGAACCCTTTTTCTCAGAATTCTGAATCCGGACGGAACGATTTCAGTCCGTGGATTCTGATTCTCTGCATTATCACTTGAGTTTTCTTCATCGCAGGTGTTCTGTTCGATTGCGGCTTCTTCAGTCAAACTCTCGCTCTCTCTCTTCCTCCCGCCTCCTGTGACTATATCTCGGAAACTTGGAGAAGAACGCAGGGAGCGTTCCCCCTCCCCCCTCCCCTTCTGATGGATTGTCATGACCGGCGTGTNAACCCCCCCCCCTCCCCCAAATGATCGGTGGGTTGCTTCAAGTTTATCCGTTAGAAAAAAAAGAAACTGTTTTATGAGGATTTTTGTTTCGTTAGTACTCGCTATGGTTAATGCCCTGATAGAAGGAAGGGTGTCAAATAGCTGATTTTTCAAATGATGCTTCTTTCTTCTTTGAACATTTGCGAACATTTTTGTTCAGTCGTCTCTTCCTTCTTGTAGTTCCCGATGTACAGTTACGTACATTCTTTACAAAACAAAACAAATTTTCTCCACAATTTTACGTTACCCTTTTTTGAACATTTTCCTTCACCGGACCAGACTGTCTGTGCCGATCTGGATCGTCCCAACTATTTTCAACGAGTAGATAGTAGGCCTATAGTGACGTTCAAAAATTCGCAGGTATCCAGTACTGAAGTCTAAAATTAGGTCAGTAGTCCCTAGACTGTACTTCAGCCCGAATTTAAAACAATTATTGAAGCCGAAAATATAAGGCTGAAACGAAGAAAAAAAATTAGCATTTCACTGGAACCACTTCCCTCACTCGGGTCTCAGACGTAAAAGAGGTGTAAAAAATCCAAATTCCTCAAGGCACTGTTGGCCGACTTTTATTTGCCGTTTTTCTTTGAGGTGACTCGTCGAGCTCAAGTGACGTGGTCGAATTGGCATGCGATTTATTGCATCGATTAGGTAAAAAATATCGTAAGATTTTGAATTTTTAGCTGAAAAGGGACTCTAGCCCCTGCGCATGAGTCTAAAGAATCGTTCTGAACCCCAAAATTCAGAGAAATGAAAGCAGAATTGTGTACAGAAAAAACCTCGCATTCGATACAGAAATCGATAGCTGAATCGAATGCGAGATTTTCCCCCCTAAACTATTCCGATTTCATTTCTCCGAATTTTGCCTAATTTTGGAATTAGAATGATTCTTCAAGATCATGCGCAAGGGTTGTTGTGTGTTTTTTTTTTTTTTTTGCTAAAAATTCAAAATCTGCCGAGATTTTTGACCTAATCGTTGCGATATATCGCATGCCAGTTCAACCACGTCACTTAAGCTTGACGAATCACCTTGAACATTCTCCTCACATCACCACTCCTCTCCTATGTTGTGTTCTCATCTTCTGTCCCGCACTGTAATTTGCGGCCTCAACTTTTCCTCTAATGCATGTCAAGCGTTTGCCTAATCAATTTCACCTTCCTCTAATCAGCACCTGATTCCTCCCTGTAGCCCTTCTCTTATCAATTAACTTTTTCTCCTATTGCATTCACCGTTTAACCTTATCCTTTTCCAATTCTATTCTTCTGCATGATCTTCAACTCTCCAGCTCCCCACAGTTCAGTGTCATTTATCCACGCTATTCCTTCCTGTTTTTCTCTTTTTCCCTCCCTCATTTTCTGAAGGTGATTCGCCGAGCTCAAGTTACGTAGTCGAACTGGTCTACGATTGATAGCATTGATTAGGTAAAAAATCTCGGCAGATTTACATTTTTAGCAAAAAAGGGCCGATAGCCCCTGCACGTGAGCTTAAAGAATCATTCTAAACCCAAAAATTTGCAAAATTTAGAGAAATGAAAGCAGAATTGTATACGGGGAAAAAAACCTCACATTTGATACAGAAATCAATAGCTAAATCGAATGCGAGGTTTTTTTCCTGACACTATTCTGATTTCATTTCTCTGAATTGTGCCAATTTTGGAGCTTAGAATGATTCTTTCGGCTAATGCGCAAGGGCTCTCATCCTTTTTTTGCTAAAAATTCAAAATCTGCCGAGATTTTTTACCTAATCAATGCGATCAATCGTAGACCAGTTCGACCGCGTCACTTGAGCTTGACGAATCACCTTAAACTATTAGCGGGCCGATTATTGAAATTGATAGACAAAGCTATAGACAAAGACGACAAAATAGATATGGAGAGATCCTATTGGTGGAAGCGGGTGGTTGCAATGGACAAAGGAGGTAGGTAATAGACTAACTAACGGCAACCCACAAAAGACCCGACAGTCCGACAGTTAGTCTATCACTTTCTCCCTTTGTCTATAGGACCCACTTATTTCAACCAATAGGATCGCTCCATACTCCCTATGTCTTCTTTGTCTATAGCTTTGTCGATCAATTTCAATAATCAGTCCGCAGGAGAGGACCACTCACTTGGCTTAGGGGAATCCAGCACCATTCGAATCTTTCGACCTTACTCCAGGAATTACTCATCAAAACCTCCTGAATAACGTAGTCTCTCTGGTTTTCTAGACATAGAACTGAAGTGTCCAAGAATCACGATTCTTGGTCACTTTAGCCCCCCGTATCTCGAAAAACCGAAAGGCTGTTATCCAGGAGGTTCAGAAGAGTAATTCCTTGAGTATGGTCGAAATATTCGAATGGTACTGGATTCCTTCAAGCCTTCGTGCCTGGTCATTTTAAATTGTCATTTTTCGTAGTTTAGCTGACCTATTAGATTCACAACAATGTTCATTTTTTAATCGTGCATGCCTAAGTTTACTATGGTATATTTATGTCTTTTTTTTACCTAAACTTGCGGGTGGGTGTGATTGTGTGAATAATTGGTTTGTGTGCGTGTGATTGTGTGAAAGGGTGACTTGTGGTGCGTTTGTGTGTAGAGGGAGCGTATGAACTGACGAAGGTGCGTCCACACGGTTTATCCGACTGTTGGATAGCCGGTCCGTCGCGTAATCCGCCAGTTGCTCTGATCTTGGAGCGGTCGGGGGGTTATTCGACGTACCGTCTATTCAACGATTGACGGAACCGTGTGGACGCTCCTTCGACGCTAAGGCTCTGGTGACGCGTTCACATTACGGCCAAATTTTCATTCTGGTGAACCTTCACTTGAACGGATGTTTGACTGTGATCCATTCGCATCGCGAGAGCCATAGCGCCGAAGGAGCGTCCACACGGTTCCATCAACGGTTGGGTAGCCGGTCCGTCGCGTAACCCGCCGGTTGCTCTGATTTTGGAGCAACCGGGGGGTTATTCGACGTACCGTCTATTTGGCAACCGAACGAATCGTGTGGACGCACCCTCGACTTAAAGGCTCTCGCAACATGAACAGTTCACGGTTGAATTTCCGTTCAGGTCGAGGTCATCAATGCCCGTCGGGTGACGGACATTGATGACCTCCACCTGAACGGAAATTCAACCGTGAGCTATTCGTGTTGCGAGAACCTTAGCGTCAAAGGAGCGTCCACACGGTTCGTCCGATCGTCGAATGGACGGTCCGTCGCGTAACCCGCCGGTTGCTCTAATTTTTGGAGCGACCGGGGGGCTATTCGACGTACCGTCCATTCGACGATCGGACGAACCGTGTGGACGCTCCTTTGACGCAAAGGCTCTCGTGACAAGTACATATCACGGTCGAATTTCCATCCAGGTGGTAGCCATCAATGCTCGTTGACGGACTTTGATGACTTCCATCTGAGCGGAAAGACCGTCGTATGTTCGGGTCACGGGAGCCTTGGGTAACCCGTGTGCTTGTGGCATGTTTTTTTTGGTAGGTCCAGATCCACATAAGGGTGGTTGGGCCGGTCTGGGACGGTCTGCGGATGATCTCCTCGCCGGGCCTGACGTGTGGCGGGTTGCGTTGCACTCCTTGGCCGTGAGATGCAAGTAGCGGCGAAAATACCCGGATCCCAAACGGATCCGGGATCAGCGGAACTATCTTCTGGGGCCTAAGTTATTATCAGTGGCGTGGCGTGCTTTGCGATGTATCGATTGTTATGTCATTTAAACCTATGGAAAAGGATCGATAATCAGGGTGTTCCCAGCGAACACCTTGGTAATCGATTCTTTATCCTAGTTTTAAATGGCAGAACAGCGATATATCGCAAAGCACGCCACGCCACTGATTGTTATCGGTGGCGTGGCGTGCTTTGCGATGTATCGATTGTTAAGTCATTTAAACCTATGGAAAAGGATCGATAATCAGGGTGTTCCCAGCGAACACCTTGGTAATCGATTCTTTACTATAGGTTTCAATGGCAGAACCGCGATATATCGCAAAGCATGCCACGCCACTGATTATTATCAGTGGCGTGGCGTGCTTTGCGATGTATCGATTGTTATGTCCTTTAAACGTATGGAAAAGGATCGATAATCAGGGTGTTCCCAGCGAACACCTTGGTAATCGATTCTTTATCCTAGTTTTAAATGGCAGAACCGCGATATATCGCAAAGCACGCCACGCCACTGATTGTTATCGGTGGCGTGGCGTGCTTTGCGATGTATCGATTGTTATGTCATTTAAACCTATGGAAAAGGATCGATAATCAGGGTGTTCCCAGCGAACACCTTGGTAATCGATTCTTTACTATAGGTTTCAATGGCAGAACCGCGATATATCGCAAAGCACGCCACGCCACTGATTATTATCAGTGGCGTGGCGTTCTTTGCGATGTTTACACTGGAAAAGAAAAGTCTGCTACGGTCAAGCCGTCTCGGAATCTTGAGAAAAAATCAGCTTGATTCAAGAATTTTTATCTTAAAACAAGCAACTTATTGCTAAATTCAAGATTCGAGATTCCTCTTTGCAGCTACCTTATAGCTTGGATCACCTGCTAGCTTGATTTAAGCAGCACAAAAATCTTGAGCCAAACCTGCTGAATCTTACATCAAGCCACCATGGCTGCTAATTCTAAGAAGTTGTTTCTTGAATCAAGATAATGTATACTCGATTCAAGATTCCTGGTTTCAAGCATGACACGAATCTTGGAAATAGCTGAAAAAGTTAGACTTAAATTAAGTTTGCAGCCAACTTCTTGAATTAAGTTTCCATTGGATTGTAACCACTCCGCCTTTATTTTCGACACGGGCATTAAGTTATACATTCCTACATTCTCAAGTCATTCCAGGAGATCTCCAAAAGCCGCGAATTTTAACAGTGCTGCAAACCGAGAACAAAACCCGCGGCAACGCACGCGACGACTTTAACATGATCCATGTCGAAGAATCAGTAACGTTTTATCCCTACGTTACGAAATTTTATGAAAAATGAATAAAACTTTCAGTATTTAGTATTGGATCCGAGCATTAAACGAAAAATAATTAAGATTCCGCCGGGTATCTAATTTCAAGCAGCCCGACCATGCTTATTTCAAGCTATACGTTTCTTGGCGGTAAATTTAAGATTTTTTCCAGCTTGCTTCAAGCTGATTTTGATTTGTTTCAAGCTACTTTTTTTTTCCAGTGTAGATTGTCATGTCATTTAAACCTATGGAAAATGATCGATAATCAGGGTGTTCGCTGCGAACACCTTGGTAATCGATTTTCTACCACAGGTTTAAATGGCAGAACAGCGATGTATCGCAAAGCACGCCACGCCACTGATTATTATATGAACTTCACCTCCAGCCCCTGAACCAAGGCACCCACTATGATGATCTTTGAAACACCTCCTGATTCACAGTCGTTTCTTTATCAGCAGGCACGTGGCACAGGGGGTTTAAGTCAGAGTGTTTACTGATCCGGAAAAAAATACTCCTTTGAGAGCGGTACGGAAGTATTGAGATTGAACGGGAATCCTGCAAGAAGGACTGACATTTTTAAGACCGACTGGAAAGAATGCAATCCCTCGCGCACTTTTTCTCCCTAGTGCAATTTTACGTACTAGTTCGCAAGTGTAAGCCACATTATTTTCAGGCCACCTCTAAGTTTCAAAAGTCGTGTCTTCTTCATCGCAATGCGCCCGTGAATTCAGAATTCACAAAGTATTTCAATTAATGGCACCTAAGAATGTACTGAAAACGCACTTAATTTTTCCAATGAGGTGCTGTACTTCTTGTTAGCCAGTTATTTTTGCGCACTCTACTTAACCAAACCCCCCCCCCCCCCCCCCCCCCCCCCCCCCCCCCCCNAAATGAAGGGTCTATTGCAAAAATATTTCGGGGGAGGACCCGCGGGCCACCCTTATTCTGAGAAGGCCACCCACCATTATCCGCTCAAGACTTCCTCCACCGAAACAAGATCCACCAAACAACAAAAATGAATGATAAAAAAATGACCGCAAAACGAGCAACTAAAACAATATCAACAAAAATTTACGTGCCACGTGCCTGTTAGACGGCTTCACACCATGAGGAGGCCTCTTATGAGGCATCTTGAAAAAAATGGATCAGTCAAGGGTTCATCAGCAAAATGGACATTGCTTCCTTTACCCCACATAATGGTTTTCGGTCCCATCGATTCAGTCATATTAATTCATATTTTTAACTCAGAGTATGGCTTAGGGAAAATACATGTCTGGTCAGAGTAACATAATTTCGATTTACAAGCCGAGTGTGGTTGTGCTTATTCGTAACATAATTCTCGCTGCAATGCAGTCGCGTGGTCGAGCACCCAAAACGTTGAGTCTTTTCCGGTGTAGTCGAATCCATCTATTATTAATCCATCCTAATTCAAGCTCATAAATTTTACTCGAGTTTCTTAAAAATTGCCATTTTTATGATGCTACGCGAACGACCTCCTCGCGAACCTTCCTTTAACCGTTTATTGCGTAAATCACTGAATCAGGCACCGATTTTTGAGATAAAAACTACTGTGCGCAGTACTTGTAGGTTTGTAAGAATAGATGGAGTCCCAATTTAGATATACATTTTTTTTTATAAAGATAGCTCAGAAATTAGCGTCTTATCCTTCCTGAAAATCATGTTCGCTAAATGCAATTTAATGTCAGAGAAGACTGAAGCCAAAAAAAAACTTTTCATGGTCACTGTCATTGAACGCAATACAATTAAAAGTTTTAATCACATTGTAAACTATACGGGCCTCCCTAAATGAACGACTCTGAGTATGACACTTTTGCCAGTATTAAGCCAAATGCTTTTTCTCCTCAATTTCTAACCCCCGGGAAACTCTCGTCATGTCGATTATTTTTCACCGTTTACATTCGTTCGTACACTTATTCAAATTTACCATAGTGTCGGCACCGTATTGAGCAATAGCCTTTTAGAAGCAATTAAAAATGGTCGCGAAATAAAGACTAAGAATCTTATTGTTTTCTTCTCCTAAATCTTCAAGTTATTTTCAAATAATCGAGCCCTTTTACTATTAACTTTTAATGGATGTATCGAAAAGTTTCATAAATAGCTTCACTAACAGTAATCATGTCATTCATGTTGTTTAGAAACATGCTTTTTTAAAGAAAATGTTGCAGTGCTATAAAATTCTGGGTCTGTCGAGGGAGACTGTCTTTCCCTGTTGATTGTGAAAAAAAATAAGAGAGAAAAGAGAAGAAAAGATTAAACTTGTGCTATTATATCTATCAGATGCCCGCACAAAAGTCACTACCAAAATTTTAAAACGTCTCAAGCATCTAAATCTCAACATTTAATGTGGTCTCCTGGACCCCGACGTAAATAGCCATACTTTCTCATCGTCGTAATGAATTAACGAATTAAACCATTAGTAGATTGCCCTGGCTACCTATAAGTCGGATAATGCTTTTTAGGACGAGTTATTAAGCATAGTCAACATTTTATAAAAAGTCATTTTTTTTTTTGTAAATAAGTCAATTTCTCCGATTTAAGTCGATTTCTTCTCAATATTTAAAAAAACCAATGTTTTTCGATCGTGCGCCGACAGGGGCACAATTTTTTCGCATTTTAAGCCCTCGCTTTTTTCTAGGAGGGTGTGCCATTGGATGGATCGTAATCATTGTTTAAGACCCAGGATTAAAATAAAAATTATTGCTAGAGCCATTTTTTCTCGATAGCAATTAGGTTAGGAAGTTCTAAGGTCATACATACGAACGTTGACTTGTAAGTTTCTATGCGGTTGCTTCTTTGCATCCTGCGCGCGTTACATTTCAATGTTGAGGGTTATTGAGAATAAGCAATTTTTGGAGCTTTAAATCTGTATTTGAATGATACTGCTATCCTGCTGACTGTCTTCAATAAACCCGTCACACACATAATTTGGGTACCAACCAAGATGAATTTGAGTTTGCCGAAGTTTTAAGACTTCGCTTGATAGAATCTTAATTCGCGGTCCTCGTGAAATCATCCACCTCAAGTCTGAACAAAATTTACTAGGTTTCAAGCCTAAATATAGTTCCGAAGAGCATTTTACAATCCCGGCCTTCCACCATCATTCAATGAAAGCTCATACAGATGTTCGTTTAGATTCACTCCTGAGTAGCTTCGCTTTCAAATTAAATTATTCTCTTAGTTGACTCACTATTTTGACAACTCATTTTGCAAGATCACAATTTAAATATTCATTATTCTATCAGGAACGGACTCAAATGTGCATATTAATTTACAATATGTTTAGAATGTTATGCCAGTCTATCAGGACCAACAATGACTCATTATCGAGATTCTTCGTTTTCCTCGCCAGTTTTTCCTCTCAGTTTAGTGTGAGGATATGTCTGTAACACGCATTTACGGTTGTTGAAATATTTCGAATGGTAGGAGGACCAAATTAAAAATGAAACACCATTAATCATTAGAATTAGACAATACGTTGTCAACCCTCCGCACATCGCACATTGTGCAGCCACTTGTACTTATAAGGTTGCCTAACCGCCAGGGGCTGTCGGCGGAACTTTATTTAAGGTCTTATTGTGGGCCATTATCGTGCACTGCTTTCGACGCAGTTGAATCCATGCATTCTTAAGAGCTCCATCTCCCATAGATTTTGGCTGCGAACGATCATAAAAGTCATCAACAGTATGTCGCTTTTTAAAAGATTCAAACACTTTATAATAAAGTTTATATTGCTGTCATTGCTGGGCCGAAATCGCCGCACTGTGTGCGGGCAGAGACGAAACAGGCTGTGAGAGCAAATAGGGATCCATTAATTAGTCCATAAATTACGTGACGCTTTTTTTCGGAATTTTGGACCCCCCCTCCCTTCCCATCCCCTTTTGTAAAGCTTTTGTATGACGTAAGTCTCTATTCTTTAATATGTTTAAAAAAATCGCGTAACGCATTCCTCGACCTCCCCCCCCCCTAAAACTTCACGTAATTTATGAACGACCCCATAGTAAGTAGATATCATAAGGATTGAATGTCCCAGATAAGCGTTCGAAATGATTCTGCCGTGTCAAGAAAAAACGTCGTATGAACATTTGGACGCATTTCTGTCAAACGGAACTATGTGCATCATGACGTGAGCCCTGTTATGCATGTATTCTTTTGGGTCTCGCGGCTCATGTCTTAATGCACATAGTTCCGTAATGCACATAGTTCCGTTTGATAAAAATACGTCCATTTGAGAGTTGCCTAATTTCATCGAATAGAACATGTAATTGTGAGGAGAGGTCTGCACAGTTCTTGAAATTTTCAGATATTTTAGATTAAATCGTGGACACATTTCTTTGAAAAATTTGTAAAAAAAAGTATTCAGAATTTTCCCGAGTAAAATTTTACTTTTGTTGAAGGAGGTGTGGCCACATTTAAAGGCTCGCACGACTATTTTCCTTAACACGGCAGTATTGTTCTCATTGCCGGGCCGAAATCGCCGCACTGCGTGCGGGCAGAGACGAAACCGGCGGTGAGAGCAATTAGTATAGGTAAGTGTCATAAAGATGAAGGTCATCAATTAAACTAATTGCGATTTGTACCTAGTAAAAAATTGCTTGCATTGCATTGCTGTTGAGATTACACAACTTCTTTCATACTGCAATAGTAGTGTGTGACCTGGGAGTTTCTAATAGTTTTTATTTTTCCTAAAAGGGAAAATGAATTAAATTAGATACTTGAACTTTTAATCTCACGTTCTGATCTGGTTCTTTTAAGTTATTGTGAATTTAGAAGTTGTGAATCGAAGCAAAATTGCATTTGCTTCTATGTAGCTCCAAATTGCAAAAAGTGACCAAAAAAATAAAAGAAATTCAAAATATCCCAATATTTTTTTAATTGAAGAAATCTGGACTGGTTGTTGGGCCCCGCAGTGTATCTTACGAGGAATGATGTTTTGTTTCATACTAACGATCACAATTCCCACCATGGACTGTAAAGAGAACAAATTATTACTCTCATAATTTATCATAATTTATTTTTGATTTGTTCTTCATTTATTTGTTATTTTTTAACGAAAATCAATTTGCGTGAAACGCTTAAAAGTGTAAATTCTTTTAATCCATCAGTTGCCGGATCTGCGAAGAAGAACCTTATTTTCCATACTTTCAAATTTTAGTTAAATGGTAACACTGGATTTTGGCGCAAGTTTGACTGTAAAGCTTAAATATTGACGCGCTTGACACGTGACATTTGAGCACGTGGTTTAAATTTTTGCAAAAAGTATATGACAAGTTTTCCTCTTATGATAAGTTCCTTTTTCATAGATCCGGTCGTTTTGAAATCAAAAACTAAGAATAACAAAAATTTGAAATAGAAAGATTCTAATTTTCGTATCCAAAATTTTGTCTCCTAGTCGGAAAATATTCATTTTTAGGGGATCATACCCTCCTGGCCGCTATGCTGCAAAGTAAAAGCCATATTAAAATCCATAGAAAACGTGTTAATTCACTTTATCTTTTTAATGTATCCGTGATTATTTTGAATCTCAAGGCTCTTTCAAAGGAAATCGAAAGAAGTTTTAATTTTATTAACATGAGAATATATTTCTTTTAAACCGTAAAAACGAACCCCGCAGTTCTCTTTATCGAATGAGGACCTCTTCGGCAAAAGGGCGTTTAAGATCTGCGCAGTGCTGCTAAGATTGTGCAATTTTCTATCGCATTCACTGAAAATGCAATCCATTCACTGCCGTCTTGCTTCCACACAATAGTGAACAAAAATTCGGGGGAATTCACACGAAAGCTTTCAGATTGGTTGCTTGTAATTAAATACCCACGTTGCCATTCTTAGCAGCATCAGAAGCCTCTTACGCCTTTTTACCGAGGAAGTGCAGTATTCACTTGTTTTGAAACTATTCTCTCCAAGCCTCATAAGGTTTGTTTTAATGTGCCACAAATGAAAATATTCTAGCTGCCTTTTCTGGCCTTCTCTTTGATCATCGTTATCTGATCGCGATATATTTTATCGTATAGTTCTATCAACGAGGTTATTAGAGCAGCCATCTCAATTTTCGTATTAACTTGCTCACAGGCATGACTCATGACTCGCATTTTTTTAAATTAAAATTTTCCAATACAGCTCCGAACCAGGAAAGCTCTCTCTGCGTTACACGTAGTCCGGTAACGTCACGTGCATGACACACTCCCCCCCCCCTCAAAAAAAACTTGGTCGCTGATTTTGCTGCGAGGTAGAAGTGGGTTTTTTTTTTATCATCAATGTAGTTCGATTTCAAGCTGAATAACCTCGTTGATCTTTGCACTGATCTTTCAAACTTATATCATAGCGTCATTTTTATGCGACTGCCTATTGCCCTGCCTGTTGGCCTTTTCATTGCTCTGCCATCGCAAATTCCATTTTTTGCCGGTTTGGCCTTGACTTTTGTATTGAGTTGCTGGATTCGTTATCAACAAACCCAGCCGACGTGAAGCCGAACTACTTTATGTCCAGCATATATCAAGCATTGTCTTGACCTGACGCAGATCTTACTTGATGAAACAGTCAAATTCCTACTTCAGTGACACACTTGGATCATCATACATCATCGGCTGAAACCGAACCTCTGCTACGAACCCTGAAACGGGTGGTTCGTTTCAACCAGTTTCCTCCAGCAAAATGCATTATCCACCATATAATTTATGCGGAATGCAGTTTTGTTTTCGTTCATCCCTACTGACTCACGAAGATAATTGTGTTATGGCTACGTCAGCTTATCCGACGGTGCTAAATCTTCAGATTTTAACAGCAGAAGCCTTTTTTCTTTTCATGTCCTTGTAATTTTTGATGAATTATTTGGAGCTAATGGAGATTAAATCCGGTAATCAAGATACAGCACATCGTCAGCATTTCAGATCAACCTTTTCTCCTTTCTGCTAACAGTATCGATTGAATTTTCAACATCGACCAGATCATCAATATTTTCCAGCAGAATGTTTTTCTCAATGCTGCAACAGTTTCGGCCGAGTGCTTTCCACTAGCATATCATCAGATGATAACAATCTTTTTTGGTTTCACAGTGCTAACGATTTCAACCTAAATCTGAAAGTGAACCATATCATTGGTATTCTTGACTAATATTTGCATCGTGGAAGCGATCTTCCGGAAGCTGGCATTTATCAATCTCTCTTCGGACGCAATCCATGTACGTCTTAGCTGACCGCCCTCTCCGTTGCCTACCTGAAGGAACCAACGCCAAAACCTTTTCCGGCAAGCTGGTATTGTAACTCCAGGAAGACGTATATCGCTCAATGTTTTCGAGCCGCCACAAAAAGTACAGATCTTCAGACGGAGTTGTGTCGAATTACGCCCAAGTAATATGCAGCTTAGTCATAGTCATTTTGCAGATTTATGATGAATCAATCCAAGGTATCGCCGAATGTCCACATGCAAGAACATAAACGCCTGCAGTTGATTAAAGTCCACGCAAATGCGCATCCTGTCTCGGGCGCTGCACTTTACACGCATGAGCGCGCAAGTTACCTCCCGGAGTAGATACGCGTGAAGTATATCTGCAATATTGCAGGCGCCGCAAACCATGGACGTCAAATTCACTATGTGGGGTTCTCCAGCGAAAACATGCACACTTTAACGACATCCTTTCTTTTTTTACTTTGTTTATTTTTATTTTTTTTTTGGCCCAGTGGTGTCAAATTTTCACGGAACTGACGAGTAAATCTGCAGAAACAGATTCTACTCGGCCTTAATCCGTGAATTGATTTTTTTTTTTTGGCCCAGTGGTGTCAAATTTTCACGGAACTGACGAGTAAATCTGCAGAAACAGATTCTACTCGGCCTTAATCCCTGAATTATTTTATTATTATGTTTTTTGCCCAGTGGTGTCAAATTTTCACGGAACTGACGAGTAAATCTGCAGAAACAGATTCTACTCGGCCTTAATCCCTGAAAATTTCAAAATCTTGAAGAATGGACGTGCCGAAATCCCCATGATGTCTACGGACATAATACCAAATATATACAATCACATAAGTATGTCTTTTGCTGGAGAATTTAGAACGCTAAGTTCCTCCCCACCCGTGATTTGATATGCCAGTGATCATAATTGTGAGGCGTCTCATCCAAAGTCAACTGATACATATTCCTCGTAGATTGCTGTTAACATACCAAGAATAATAATAATAAAAAAAGAAGAAAAAAATAATGTGCTGGGGGTCGAAGATGAAGGCCCGCATACCACGAGGAAAAATTATTCAGTCAATCTGTTGCGTGGCGAAGCAAAATTCTCAGGCAGTCGACGCGAAATCTCAAGAAACTTTTCTCTGCTCTAATGCGTCAATACTCTACGCAATCAAATCAATATAATGAAAAAATGTTCATTGCCTGTATGCAAGCTCCTTGTTGCACAGTTAACTCGGTTGCTGTTTGAGAATTTGAACTTCTCACATCATTCAGATATTTTACCAGCATTCGCCTGCCTCCATGCCTTGCTTTATCGTGCAAGAGAGTCCAGCGCCATCGGCCCAATACATCCACATGGACATCTGTCTCTCTCAGAGCCACCAAGCCGTTGATCGCACTCTATTCTGTTACTAAAATCGACATATCTTGAAATCCGCTCCGAAACCTGGAGTGAAGAACGTTTGCTTTGTCAGAAGTCTCATGTCTGTTTGTACTCAAATTCTTGCGAAGCAATGAGTAATAATTGCTGAACGATGATACCGTCAAACCGGACAAATTCACTGCGATACAGATATTGTGATACGGAGCCGAGACTGTGGCTTTTCTTGGTCAAGACAGTGAAAAAATCATCGAACAAGTTTATTTCAGAATTTGTCAGAAATGTTTATTACCAACTAGGAAGGAGAATAAGAAGACCAACGATACGAAGGAATGTACATTTTGATCAAAATTCGGACAGGAAACATTGTTACGACTCATAAATCAAAGCTTCCAACGGCGAAGACTTTGGGATGTAATGGCAGAGTATTTTATCCCAAAAGGTTTTAGGGCTTAATGAAATAAACAAATTTGTGAAAAGCTTGCGCACCGTATATTAGCACGGCAGTCATTTTCTAAAGCCGCGGCGGCGGCAATTGCTTATTTATCAAATGACTTTCCGAGCCAACTTACGATACGCAAGCTTTATTTTGTAAAACTGTACTGTAGTTGAAATAAAAAAAACAAAAACAAAAAAAAAAAACAAAAAAAAAAAAAAAAAAAAAAAAAAAAAAAAAAAAAAAAAAAAAAAAAAAAAAAAAAANAAAAACAGAAAGAAAGAAAAAACGGAAAGAAAGAAAAAACGGAAAGAAAGAAAAAACGGAAAGAAAGAAAAAACAGAAAGAAAGAAAAAACAGAAAGAAAGAAAAAACAGAAAGAAAGAAAAAACAGAAAGAAAGAAAAATCAGAAAGAAAGAAAAATCAGAAAGAAAGAAAAATCAGAAAGAAAGAAAAATCAGAAAGAAAGAAAAAATAGAAAGAAAAAAAAAACAGAAAAACAAACAGGACACATCGTGTTCATTTATGTTAAGCCGGAATCCCACTCTGAATTTGGGAGCTGAGCATTGGGGTCGTCAGTCATTGCTCAACAGCTGCATTGTCGTAAAGAGTGTTTTTTTTCCAAAATTGCATCAACTTGATTCGAATAGTGCAGACAAACTGATAACCGATAATCATCGGTTGCTGAATTTTTAATTTTTGGCGTTACGCGCAAAATTCAGGACACCACTCGACAACGGACCGATGACACCCACATTCAGTTTCCCTGTATTCAGCGTGTGATTTCAGCATTTGTAAAATTAAGTGCCTAGCTTACAGTCCATGGATCAGTTCTATCAGTGATTATTATCCAAAGATTTTTCATCATTTTATGTCACTGATGAAATTGATCGTTGTTCCTTCTTGCCCCACAAGCAATACTGCAGAATTTTCAACAACCGCACTTGCGTGAAAAGAAAAAGAAAGAATGAGTTCTATCTTTCATTAATTTTCAGTCTTATTTACCCATCCATCTGTTTATCGCTTTTAATTTTTACCTTATTTACACCCGCAAAGGAAGATTAAGCATTTTTTCTGTTCTAAACAATTTTTTAAAGAATCTTTGTCACTTTAGAAGTCAGTTGGATCACATCGTGCTAAAGAAATTCACTATTTCCGTTTCAAACTACTTGCGTGCCATTAGTTTCCGTATTCAGATACGCGTTTTTATGGATGAGAAAGAAATAATAACTCTGCTATATTGGCTATTGAAGTTGAACTTTGCGTTCTCAACGAAGTTTGAATCTTTACGAACATCATTGAATTCAGCAGTTTTGTTGAATCGCACTTACAGTGTCATATTCTATTCTAGGAGGATAAAGAGACCTCAGTGTACAAAACTTAAACACTCAAAATTTTTTTTCCCTCCCATGTTGTTTCCCCTGTAGGTACAATAAAATTAGTCAACAACGGTACATCGTGTGTATTGAAGACACTATATCAAGTCGTCCAATAAGTTTCTTTAGCTTATCTCTGGTGTGATCGGAAATGGATTTGAATTAAGTGACGTATCGTAACTATTGTCGGCAGAAAAAAAGAAATGGTACCTAACTTTTCAGTTAAAGATTTCATCAACGGTTTGTCCCTCTCGTGAATTAAAAGTAATCAAGTTTATAGTCTCCTTTTGACGATTTTACTTTGAAGACAAAGCAGTTTTCACATTAAAAATTTACTCAACACATTATTTGTGTTCTGAAATAAGATTTGCGAAAGCATGACAATTACTAATGAAACGGTCAAGCAGAGATATCAACAATCAATTCATACAGAATTCTAAATGCTTCAAAAATTCATTAATCAGGTTTAGCAGTATCCTTTCTGGGGGGGGGGGGGAGGGTTTGGCGACAATTTCAGATTTTCATAATATTTATTGTCAAATCTTCTGGTATTAAGTAAATTTTCAGTATTTTAGGACTATTCATTTTATTAATTTAAAATTTTTCATCGTGTTTCGCAATGAATTATTACACTGAGAAAGTAGTCAAATTTTTCCGTATGCCCTACTTGCCAAAATTCGAAGTCTACGTTGGCAACTGTTCTCTCGGTGCATAAAGAATTTTACCTGAATGAAGTTGAATAATTTCTTTTCTTTTCTTTCTCTCGTCAAACGATTTCAAGTCCTTGCGTAATAAATTACGTGTAAAAGTTGAAGTTAAATCCACACTCTGTGTTGTATCGCACTTGCAGATTTTTAAATAATTAAGCATTTTTTACATTAAAATCAAATCGAATGCTCAAAAGCTGTAAGGGTTTTCCAAGGGAATTAGTCGAAGATTTTTAAATAATTGTGCAGGTTTTTCATTAAAATCAAATCGAATGCTCAAATCCTGTAAGAGTTTCCCAAGGGAATTTATCGACACTTACTGGATGTGATGTTCTTCTTTAATGCGTGAGTTTCCCTTAACAGTCGTGAGGTCACCGAGTGACATACACAGCCTTAAGATTAAATAAAAATGAACGCTCCGATAAGACTCGGTTTATACCAGGATAGAACAATTAAATCAACGAACGAATGTAAAAACTTACTCTGACCAAACTCTCTCATTTTACCCGTGTACTAACTTCATGCGTTACTACCATTTCCTTCTCGGTAGACCTTTCTCCCCTATCTTTCGTTTTCCCTTTTATTTTCCAATCGTATCATAGACTCCCGTAGATTTTAATTGGTGGGTGCCAATGAAAAAGGGCGGAGGTGAAGTTCATGGTTGTTTTCCTTGAATTTATAAAGTTAAAATATACCATAAATCAATATCAACTAGTCAATGCAAGTCATTGTCTCAAATTGAATTGTATTAACCTTTTTCGTGACAAAATTTATAAAGTCATCAGCTGACATTAAAATTGTCAGATGAACAAGGTGATTCTAAGTGATCTGGGGACGAGATCAGCACCGCAACCTTGTGGCAAATCTCGTCCAAAGATCACTTAGAACCACCTTTGGGTACGGCACTTAAGGCGCGCAAGTCTTACACTGGTAAAAAAAACCTCTTGGTTCAAGAGTGCAGTTTCTTGTCGCCGGATTTAAGAGTCTTGAACTCTTGTTTCAAGCGGATTTTGCATTGATTCAATTCAAAATCCGCTTGAAACAAGAGTCCAGACTCTTAAATCCGGCAACAAGAAATTTCACTCTTGAACCAAGAGGTTTTTTTTTACCAGTGTCTGCGCAATTTGGCGACCTTTCGATCATCAAAGGAATCTTTTGATAGATGGTTACACCATCTTTGGTCGCCAACTTACGCAGACACTGGTAAAAAAAACCTCGTGGTTCAAGAGTACAGTTTCTAGTCGCCGGATTTAAGAGTCTTGAACTCTTGTTTCAAGCGGATTTTGCATTGATTCAATTCAAAATCCGCTTGAAACAAGAGTCCAGACTATTAAATCCGGCAACAAGAAATTGCACTCTTGAACCAAGAGGTTTTTTTTACCAGTGTCTGCGTAAGTTGGCGACCAAAGATGGTGTAACCATCCATCAAAAGATTTCTTTGATGATCGAAAGGTCGCCAAATTGCGCGTCTCAAGTGCCGTACCTTTATGGGGGCCCTGGAAGTTCCGCTGCAACAGCTACTTGCATCTCTGTGCCGTGGGGGTGCAACTACGACCAGTCACCGTCTGTTCCGGTTTAAGTGCGGGCCATGCGGTCTGTTCGCCGGTTGGGAGGACGGACGTCCTTCGAACACTCTGTCAGACGGCATTCTAGCAGTGGCGTGCGTGAATTGCGATGTATCGATTGTTCTGCCATTAAAACCTATGGTAAAGAATCGATTATCAGGGTGTTCGCTGCGAACACCCTGTTTATCGATCCTTTTCCATAGGTTTAAATGGCATAACAATCGATATATCGCAAAGCACGCCACGCCACTGCATTCTACCGATCTAGCTAGGATGGAGTGCTCGAGGGAACGTCATGCGGGTCGTCTCCCCAACCCCGGTCGGACCGCGTGGCACGCGCTAGAAGGAGACCTCTGCGGACCCGCCCGACCGCCAACAACCCTACCGTGGACGGCGGTCCTGCAGCAACCCTCGGTCGATGACCTTGGGTTAGCTTTCAATGCTTGTAAAAGCCGTGGGGGTGTGATTGTGTGAGGGTGAGTTCGTGTGCGTGTGATTGTTTGAATGGCTGGTTAGGGAGCGTGTGAATGTTGAATGGTTTACGGTGGAGAGCAACAATAAAGTTCTTGGGCGTGTCGGGGATTTGCGTTTTAAGTACAATTTTGCGAGAAACACGATGGTGCCACAGGCTCTTTTCCGAAACAAACTCCTGAACTCAAAAAAGCCCTGAAAGTTGAGGCCGCAATCGAGGGGTTATCCGACGCTATCCTGAGAATCCACTTCTATATCCAGGCAAACTCTCCATACGAAGATGGGGAGTTTTTACATCAGCAGGGTTGCTGTGTTTCCAGTTTTGGAGTCCCCAAACAAGGTGGCAACCCTATTGATATATTTACTTCCAATCTTTGCATTGAGATTTGGCTAGAAATAGAGATGGGCTCGCAGGATAGCTTTGGATATCCCCTCAATTGCGGCCTCAACTTTCAGAGCTTTTTGGAGTTTTGGAGTTCGTTTCAGAAAAATCTGTTGCATCATCGTGTTTCTTACGAATTTTTACGAAAAAAGTACTTACATCGTAAATCCCCCACGGGCGCTCCTTGCCCCAAGATCTCTAATAATGGAGTTCTTCAATGTATAAGGAATTGGCGATTTAAAGGGAATCGATAAACTTCATGTCAGGTCGACGTGCGATATATCGCATCGATTGGTTCCATATTATCAGCTACTAGTTATTTTGATCGAATTTTGCAATCGCAATTCTGTTGTCACAAGACTGAGGAATTCGTCCACCAAATTTGAGAAACAAATTCAACGTAATAAAGGTAGGGTCAGTGTGAGGAGAAATATCCCATTCGAGAGCAGTTTTGATATCAGTATCAAATGCGACATTTCTCCGCCAAAAGACCCTGTCTTTATTACGTTGAATTCGTTTCTCAGATTTGGTGAGTGATTTCTCTAGTCTCGGGACAACAGGAATGCGATTGCAAAATTCGATCAAAATGACTAGTAGCTGATAATACGGAACCAATCGATGGGATATATCGCATGTCGTTCCGACACGAAATATTTCATGGTAACATGGTGTTGGTGGTGGGTTGGTTATGGTATCGTTTCTATCTTCCTCTTGTTTCTTTTATTTTCTATTTACTTCAAATTCGTCCTTGTCTTAAGTAGAAGCATGCGTCCTTCATTTAACTTCTTCTTCTCTATCTTGTCGTGACCATTTGTGTTCTTAGTTTTCCCTCCTCACCTGCAATAATTTTTTTTATCATTTCAAGCACCTCTTTTACTGCGGAAATCTTGAGTGAATAGTAGTGGTCCCGCCGCCAAATTGTCAAATGGACAAAATGTCGGGAGGGAACGTCGGAAAATTATGTAAATTTTCGTTTATAACGTTGGGGCATTTCCAATTTTGGCACAGGTTGAATCCTCATTTTTATTTCTTACGGAAGATAATTTACCTGGAATTGTTCCTTTCTACTTCAGAAGAGGAGCCTACCAAGATATTCCGTTAGGTCTGACAACTGCATCGAATTTTGTTCTTCGAAAACAATTTTGAGGACTGTTTCTGCCAATAACGTAAGCGTATCGTATAATCAAAGTAGTTCTTTGAGTTTAGTTGAGAGCATGGAGCTAATTTGTTTTTTTGCGAAACAAGTTCAGTCAAACGCACTTAAAAATGAGACAGAAATTTTAAAAGACTTGGTAGCTACTTCAACGTTTAGGCGAGTCAGAAAATGAGTTCAGATGTAAGCCTGTACATGCTGTTTATGATAAGCGTGCCGATTCATGAGTCCAGTCGAAAGTAAACATATGAGTGAAGACGGAAGTAAACACAATGCGTTTTTTCGTATGTTATCATTTATTAATTTTTTATTTTATTCAAGAGACACGAGAGGAGAATGTAAACGCATTCGACAGAAACTGCAGCAACTAGTGACAAAATTGTGTAATATTCATAATTAAAACACTTTAAAATTCAGATTATTAAGTCAGGTCGAATAATGTAGTTCCTAAATTTCATCTTGCAAATGAGCAAAATGGAAAAGAATTCACAAGGCCTCTGAAGTAAAAATACTGGACCGTTCAGTAACGGGCCTCTCTATTTGCATTCTGAACCCGATTATAAGCATGTAGTTTCATGAGTTGAGACGACTGCACTTGGTAATGAGACGAAATCAATTATCAGTTGATCCATGAATTAAGTCAATAGTGAGGACCTTTCGTTTTTTAATTTTTCTTTGACGAGAGGAATTGGAGACGAACATACGCACAGTGAGTAAATTTCTCGCTACTCTTTATCGAAAGATACTAGCATTCAGGTTTATGAGTTGAGTCTGAAATACTTCTTTAAATTTTATTTTGTTTGTCAGGACAATTTGAGAGGGTCACATGTTCCTTAAAAAATTGGAATTTTAACGTTCAATGACTATAGAATGCGCTATACACTATCTAAACCCGATTTTATCAGTATGCAGATGAATGAGTTGAGCGGATAGCACTTACAAATTAGTAGATTTTTGAGTTGAGTCAAGAGAACTTAGTTTTATGAGTGGAACGGAGAGTATCTTTAGTTTTTTTGTGATGAGAACTAGTGGAGGAATTTATTTTAATCCGAAAGAGGAGCTATGCCGTGGGTTTAAAGAATTTTCGTCCAATTTTTTTCGTCCAGTACATTTCCTCTATGCCGTGCATACAGTAATTGAATTGCTTGCGACTCTTAATAGAAACACACTAGCATTCAAATCTATAAATTGAGTGGAAAATATGTTCAGATTTACTTCACTGATGGTGATAGAAATTAGAGAATAGTCCAAGTTTTTCGAATGAAAGTAGTTCCGTTCAGTGATGAAATTTTACGCTATTCATGGTCTTTACCTGATATTATCAGCATGTAAATAAATAAGTTGAGCCGACAGCACTTACAATTCTAGTACTTTTTTCAGTTGAGACACGAGTACTGCGGAGATCTATGAGTTAAGCCGAGAGTACCTTTTGCTTTTTTTGTGATGAGAGAAATTGGAGACGAATAACTTGTCACGCGTTTCAAAATCTAGACCCGCTTTTATCCGAATGTAGATGAATTAGTTAGAACGACAGCACTTACACCTTGAGTTGAGACAAGATCACTTCGGAGATCTATGAGTTGAGCCGAGAGCACCTTTTGTTTTTATTGTTTTTTTTGTGATGAGAGAAATTGGAGAAGAACAATCGTTTATGCGTTTCAAAATCTAGACTCACTTTTATCCGAATGGAGATTAATTAGTTGAAACGACAGAACTCACACCTTGAGCTGAGACAAGATAACTTCGGAGATTTATGAGTTGAGTTGAGAGTACCTTTTGTTTTTATTGTTTTTTTTGTGATGAGAGAAATTGGAGAAGAAAAATTGTTTATGCGTTTCAAAATCTAGACCCACTTTTATCCGAATAGAGATTAATTAGTTGAAACGACAGCACTTACACCTTGAGCTGAGACAAGATAACTTCGGAGATCTATGAGTTGAGTGGAGAGTACCTTTTGTTTTTATTGTTTTTTTTGTGATGAGAGAAATTGGAGAAGAAAAATTGTTTATGCGTTTCAAAATCTAGACCCACTTTTATCCGAATAGAGATTAATTAGTTGAAACGACAGCACTTACACCTTGAGCTGAGACAAGATAACTTCGGAGATCTATGAGTTGAGTGGAGAGTACCTTTTGTTTTTGTTTTTTTGTGATGAGAGACATTGGGGAAGAATAATAATCCGAAGTTAAAAGCTGTGCTTAACATAAAGTAATTGAATTGTTCCGCTACTCCTCATGATAATATACCCTATTAGATCTAAAAATAATTGAGTCGAAAAAAAATCTTGAAATATTATTTTACTGGCGAGAAAAATCGGGAGAAATGTCTCATTATTCAAATAAAAATCGGAACAGTGACAAAATTATACGTATTCCAAAATATTATATCCAAATGTAAATGAATTAGTTAAAACGACAGCGCTTAAATTTGATAACGGAAACATTCATTTAAATTTTTTGACGTCAAGTGTCTAGAAATGTGTAGCATCAAGTTGACAGCAATGCATTTACGTTAAGACTGCTGAACCACGTGACGAATAATAGTCTCACGAAACATTTTTCGGGAAGTAATCAATATTACTATCGCTGCATTTGTGTCCACTGACATAAGCAATGATTTGAAAGAATCTCTATGAAGTGTCATGCGTGTATTCTTTGAGTAAATTGGTCGTTTATACAATATCATCGATCATTTTCTCTTTCATTTTATTTTATTTTTTTGCTTTGTATAACTACATAAATTGTACACACCTAACATGGGCAGAATTTAAATCAGAACAGTATTCGTACATTTTGTGCACCTCACAGTGAAACTGTGCACTTTTCCACACTATTTATCCTTAATATCTCAAATCTTCTCGTGGCCAAGTTTTTTAGTTCAGGCTCGGTGACAGTGTTATGAGTGCTTTCAGCGTGGCGTCGGGCAATTGGATAACCCTCTCCTGGTACGTACTTAAAATTATATTTTCAATTTGTTGTTTTTTGATTCGATCATAATTCATTTTCCTCAATCGAATTTCACAGTCTATAGCTGAACTTTAATTCGAATTCAGCAAGTTAGCGTTGCGTAAGTATCAAGGAATCTGGTTAGATGAATATATTTTAATTTCGCTTTTTGAGTGCTTACCTAATACTGAGATTTATTCCGAAATTCATTTTACTTTTGGAATAGAGCTCAATATTAGGTAAGCGTTACAAAGGCAAAATTAAATGTACTTAATCAAATATCGAAGAGTGTGAAATTCCAACTAAAAGTTATCAAGAAATTATCTTGAATTGATTTTATTCTCCGTGAAAAAAAGTGTGATATTGATAATGCGTAGTTGCCGCAAGAATGCGGAGATTGACGCGTAATTTCTTTTTTCCCTCTAAACGAATTCTGGTCAAATCGTGCATTTCCCACCATACCGAGATGAAAAGCGCGTAATTGTCCAGGATTCAACGAATCCGCTGGGAATATTGCGTACGTTTCGGGATATTGAGATGGAATTTGCGTAACTCCTCACTTTTTAAGAGGCGGAAATGAAGTGAGTAACTAGGCGGAAATGAAGTGAGTAACTAGGCGGAAATGAAGTGAGTAACTAGGCGGAAATGAAGTGAGTAACTATGCGGACACCGGGGTGTACATGTATGGTATCACGCGCTATTGCAGGAGAATCTTATGCTTTTGCGTATCTCATATTCCTGACATTCTAACATTTTGCTCGCGTATATAAAAATCGTGTATCTTTCGCAATGTTGCGGCGAAAACAGTGTTTTAAACACACGCCGGCCAAACAGCAATTTGCCGGTAAAAAATCGCCTTTGGCCGCTAAGAAATAAAACCGCTAAGAAAATCGTTGTTAAACTCCGTTTTTGGGATTTTTCGGCGCATTCTGCAAGGTGTTATCTGTCGTGTTATCAATTCTTCCCCTCCGTCTTCGTCAAGTATCGTGATACATCGGGTCTTGTCCTAACATTACTATTCAATAGGGTATTCCTGACTCGATGCATTTCGAAAGGACAATTGCTCATTTTGGCCCCTAAGAAAACAAGTTGCAGGCCAGATGGCTAAGACTTCATGCCGAGTTTCAAGCACTACTGGGTGAAAATTGTTCGATCCTATATGTTTTTCATCAACCGCTGGGGATTCGCGTGTATGCCGCGAAAATTAGGAGAATCAGCGTAATTTTTGATGTTTTTACAAAACTGCTGGGAAATCGGGCGGTTGCCGCGAAATAATTGCGAAGATTAATGTGCAATTTCTCATTTTCCTCGGAAAATCTTCGGAAAAATCGTCAGAAAGTCAGTAACAAAAACAACAACATATTTAGGTCAGCTTTCTTTTCGCTTAAAACTTCCAGATTTTCCGAAAAACCCCAGGTGTAACACAGGAAAACTTACTGTTTGATCCGAAGCCAGTATCGAAATTAATTGACGAGAAACGTAAATATAGCTATATTTCACTGATTGAAATAGAAGGAGACTCTCTCAGGACTCACCCTTGATTTAAAAAAGATCGAACGGATCTAAAGGGTAGAAATTTCTAGGCTACGGTTAATAAGTAGGTATTTCGCTGTAAACCCACCCTCATTTTGTCATTTATCTGATTTTTTTTCAAATGCTCCCTATTTTATCCTTGAATGTTATTTTCTCTGTTTCAGGAGTACATGTCGCCAGCTGCTAATCGGTATGTACAGCCATTATATTTATTCTTGCATTCCAAAATGATGAGTAAATTCATAACAGCTAATTGTTCATTTAAAAGAAAAATTGTGGTCCTATCTATAAATGTTGAAACTACGCTTGCAACTATTCGAACCCTGGAGTTGGTATGTGGTATCACGCGAAAATTAAGGCAGATCTTGGCTTTTGCCTGTCTTAGATTACTGACGCTTATGAATGCCGTGATACCAACTCAGATTGAAAACACGCACTCTTTTGTGTTTTATTAAACCGCTGGGCAAAATTGCGTATTTGCCGCGATATGAAAATGAGTATAGCTTTTGTGATTTTACAAAACCGCTGGAACAAGCGTGTATTTTGCGCGATATTCGGATGAAAAAGGCGTAACTCTTCACTCCTGTATAAAATACCGTTGGTTAAATCGCGTTATTTGACGTTGGTGAATGCCGCGATATTCAGGTGAAAAGCGCGTAACTTCTCACTCCTTTTCAAAAACCGCTGAATAGACGCGTCTTTGCCACAAAAGTATGGTGATACACACGACGTGACATATTTTGCGTGTTACTGAATCGCTGTGCGATTTCCATCTATAAGGAAGTATGCTTAGGAAAATAACTCAAAAATTCCACCCTGTGACTGGTCATCCGAGACACGTTGCTAGAGATGACGACATGATTTTCCACCTCTTTCATGATTTCCTGACTGCTTGCATCGGCTACATTATTTATTGCCCGTATCTAACATTCTTCACTGAGAAAAAACTATGGCTTATAAACCTATTAGAGGTAAATATGGAACACCACTAATAGTAGTACCTCTACATATAATAATAGCACATATACCTTAGTTATGGTACGGGGTACCTTAATTAGGTACAGAGACCTTAGTATGGTTCACAGACCGAGAATCATTAGTTTATTTACGACTATTATAGGTGTTCCATATTTACCTCTAATAGGTTTATAAACCATAGTTTTTTCTCAGTGTTGGACCGATGTTTCAAAAATTTTCATACGCGCGAAAATATGTTTGAAAAAGAACACGAAGAGCCATGCACAAAATGGCCCGATTTTGGGCCCCTCTGAGGTTGTTTTCATCCTTTGGATGACCCCATACTGCCTATAAATGCACTGAAATTTAAGACTGAATATACGAACCGTTTGCGCGTTATTGGGGGAGGGGGCAAAGGCCCCGATTGTCACTCATTTCTGAAGGTATTTTAATGTCTATATTCGACTGTGACACGTTACATGACTTGACGCCACTTTGAAGAGGAATGAATAAGCCCAAGACGTCCTCCAGGACGTATTTTGGATCGCTCAACAAAATGTAACTGACTTTTGGAGTTTATTAGGTCACATATGGCGCCTAAAAATTAGTTGAAATTGTTAAGATTTTTACTTGAGTTGAACAGGATTTGTAGATGGCCGCCATTTTGAAGCTTTTGATGACTAAGTTTTGAAATTTTAGGTGACCCCTCTTCAAGCTTACGCTGATGCCTGTGCAAAATTAGGTGGTTATCCGAACAAAAGAGACGTGAAGAGGTTTTGAGCAGCTAGATTGGGGTTTTGACACACTGTGCGGCGCGTGCTGCCAGCGCAAAACGAGCACTGGCGCCTACAAACCTAAAGGGATACTTCACGTATTGCGCAATGCTTGAAGTATCCCTGTAGGTTTTTAGGCGCTGGCCGCCCGGCCACGGCACGGCGCCTCAAGCAACTATTTCACAACAGAGGTGTTGCATAGTATCATTCGAAATTGAAGGCGCCCCAACATATTAAGAATGGCGGGCATCCTTTAAGAATACGCGGCTTTCCTCGCAAAATAAATCAAGATACTACGGCACCAAAAAATAGCGGTGGTCCGAAAACTCACCAAGTCCTAACATCGATATTTAATAATAATTAGAATAATTTTTTAATTTGATTAGAGAAAGAAGTGACTCGATTTAGGCAGAAACATTCTTGAGTATGCTGTCAAGAAGATTTTATTTTAAAACTAGAGTAAAATAGCTCAACGAAAGCTGTTTTCTGCTTGATGTAAGTGACTTTTCTTTTTCATACAATTAAACAAGCATTATTTTCTTCATTGATTTATAAGGAAATCTTCTCTACAGCAAAGACCATACTTCGGCTTGAATTTAGTCACTTTTTCCTCTAGTGCAGTTCAAAAATCATGCTAAACGTTATTAAATACAGGTACTAGGACTTATACAATTTTTCAAATACCGTTCTCTTTTTGTCGTCGTCGCTCGATCTACGTATACTTTGCGAGGG
This sequence comes from Bemisia tabaci, assembly GCF_001854935.1. Taxonomy (NCBI): domain Eukaryota; kingdom Metazoa; phylum Arthropoda; class Insecta; order Hemiptera; family Aleyrodidae; genus Bemisia; species Bemisia tabaci. The sequence continues at coordinate 1,160,032 of NW_017547881.1, forward strand.
AACTTCGTTCTTTCGATGACATCAATAATGATATGTTGGGGTGACTTCAATCTCGTATGATACTGTGAAACACTTTTGTGGCGAAATAGTAGCTCAAAGTGCTGCGGTACGCCGGCGTCTTTGCGAAGTTATCGTACACAGGACAAATCTTAGAGCCTTTAGCTTAGCATGAGGCAAATCAAAAGGTTTATCCGGTCCAAGTACAGCAAGATGCGATTTTCTTGAAATATAATGAAGTCCTGTTGTACTGAAGAGGTTTAGAGAGTTTTAGTGAATTTTCCCTCATGGAATTGACGCTCCCCCTTTTTTTACCAAAAATCTCAATTATAAATTTTTCTCCTTTAGACCAATCAAAAACAAAAATAATCAAACCCTCATTATTCGAAGACATTATACATTTCCATCCAAAAATGTCGTGAGCAACTGTCGTTTGTATGTACGTATGGTCTCAATTGGTGAGTGGGCCAAAACTCCCCTGCAAAAAAACGCGTGCACGTAAACTACCAGAAAGAACAGGTGCGTGGACGATAAATCGTTGACGAAATGTCCTACAACCAGAATTATAATGACGAATGTGGCTAACGGAGGGATTATGGCCTTTGTTCATCTATGAGAGCATTATTTTCCTAAGTATCTTCGATTTCGAATAAAGAATTGAAACAATGAAACGTTATTTCTGACTGCTGAGTCGGGCTGAAGTTTCTGGAATTCGCCAAAACTCTGCTCTGGTCTTGCATCAATTTTAGGTACCGTCGGGAGTAGAATTTTTTTCAAGGTTTAGGTTTTCTTAGGTTCGGATTTTTGCTCTGTTATTTGTACCGAAAGAAATGTTGATGTACATTTGCTGCAACAGGAATTGAAGGTATCGGAGGACAAGGTGCACAATTGCAGTTTTTCCTATTTTGAGAAATACATGTTTGAGGTTTCGAAATAAAATGGATCCTTATGGCGGAAATAAGGTTCAAACTGACTTTTTTAAGCTTAAAAATTGGAATTTAGGAGCGAATTTTTCGCATGATATGCATTGAGTCAAGTTTTACTTTAAATTAAATGTTTGACCATTTTCTTAAAAATTGCTTGAAATCATTAAGATCTCAATTTTTTCAAAAACTGCACTTGTGCGTTTTGCTCTCAAAGCCCCTCAATTGTCATTGAATCAACCGGAAACTTTTTCAAATCGACAAGACGTCTCCTCAAAGTATTAGGAATGTCTGAATCAAAAGAAATCTCCTGCTATTTCTACGAGAATTCCCTGTCGCGGCTTATTCATCAGGGATCCTTTATGATTCTAAAGGAAATTCACCTCTGCGCGCAAGAGGAGAGAGAAGAATAGGAGAACGGAAGAGGGGGAAAAGAGAAGGAAAAAGAATTCTTTGTTGTCGTATTTTTCCTTATATTTTTCGCCTTGCTTGTCATTACATTTAAAGGATGAGGGCTTGGATCTAGAAAATCCAAGAACGGCAAACCAGGGTTACCATTAACGGTAAAAGAAGCATGTCAATCACTGGAAAAAAACACATTGGATCTAGAGTCCAGACCCTTAAAAACATCGACGAAAATATTCTTGATTTAATCGGATTTTTGCTTAAATCAAGAATGAAGCTTCTTAATTTGAGCGGAATACCTTTTGATTTAAGCAAAAATCTAAGTGAATCAAGCGTATTTTTTCTTGTCAATGTTTTCAAGAGTCTGGACTCTAGATCCAATGTGTTTTTTTCCAGTGATAGTCAGAGGACACCCTCTTATCTCATCGTCACCTTAGCCAAGGCAACAGACCTTCACGGATTTTTCGTTTTCCAGCAGAGGTCCTTTAAGAACTCAACCTCGTGTGACATTTCCCAAATTCGGCAACATCATCCCCTCCCGCCCCCACCTCCACCCCCTCGGTAACTTTTTAGGCGACCGCGCGGACGCCCAGCGGCAACTTATCGAATTTGCGACGCTCCTCAAAGCTCATAATTGTCTCGGCGAATTTGAATGTTTCGCGTAACAAGTTGAACGCGCGGCACCCCCCCTCCCCTTCCTTCGCCCCCCCCCGCAAGGACGCGAAGGGCGCAGCAGCCCCCGAGCCCAGCTCCGATGCTGCGTCTCACGGCGGGGCACGCGTGGGGAGAGGGGGGTCGTTCCCCTGGCAACCAATGGCATAGTTGCCGCGTGGAACTACACTGCCGTGCGGGTTGCCGGCGTTCGGGGGGCGGGACGGCAACGCGCCGCGTAGTACTCCCATTCAACCCCATCGATCCCCAATCCCGTCGGCCGGCCGGCTGTTCAGTTGTGATTTGGCGTCCCTCGCAGCGGGAACGGTCGCGGCTTTTTTTTCTACTTTTCTAGCGTTTTCTGTCTCTGCCGTCGAAGGGGCTCCCGGGGGTTGATGTGCTTTCCGCGGTGGATATCGGAACCCAGCGCGCGAATTTCTCAGGACTGTTAACGGCCGAGGTAAGGATCCAACGCCTTGTTTTATACTTCCCGCACTGCGTGTGTATTGCCGGTGTGAGGGCGCCTGAGTAACTCTGCCGTGATACCGAAGAGAGCCGTGCTGATTTCACGTTCGCTAAAAAATCTAACTTACTGACGTATTTTACTACCTTGTTACATATACTGGGGGGGAAAAAACACATTGGATCTAGAGTCCAGACTCTTAAAAACAACGACAAGAAAAAGTACTCTTGATTCAATCAGAATCTAGCTTAAATCAAGAGCCAAGCCTCTTAATTTAAGCGGATTTCGTTTTGATTCAAGCAAAAATCCGATTGAATCAAGAGTATTTTTTCTTGTCAATGTTTTCAAGAGTCTGAACTCTAGATCCAATGTGTTTTTTTCCAGTGTACAGTTCGGGCGACATTTTCCAGCGTTTTTCTTCTTATTTCATTCGATTGCACAAATTCGCCGTTTAACCACTTCATTACAACCCTGCCGTGATAGCGAAGAGAGCCGTAAGTGCAAAATTTTCGAAATCGCGTTTTCTTCAAAATTCGTCTAAACTCTTTCAGATGAAATTACTGAGACAGCTGAAACAGCAAAATTCATCCTAATTTAATGAAAACGAGACGTATGAAAAAGCCGTAAGTCCACAAAAAATTACAGTTTTTTTCAAGATAGCCGTAGGTGCATGAGAGTCAATGAAAACAGTGCTTTCAAGAGGAATGCCGCCCTCATCAGCCGATTTCTAACCTGAAAATGTGTCTGTTGTGTGTCCAACACGCTACCACGAAAGCACGCAGAAGATAGCACTTTAACATGAAACTGAATTTTACCCCTTTCATGTGCTTTAAAATAAACCGGTCGAGTTTTAATCCCCCAAATGATTTCTAAGAGTCTATCGAATGATTGGTTGCGATTTGACAAAGAACGGAGGCTTCTTTCAATAAAATTCCACCCGGAAGCTTCTAGGCGCATTTTCTCAAAACTTCATTTTTGCACTTACAGCTCTCTTCACTATCACGGTAGAACTGTTTGAACGTTCCGGAGCGTGTTATGCCTACACGCACGAATGAAGGCGATTTTTCTGTTTGGGTTCAACCAAATTGTTTGTGGTGTGAACGAGAGCCTGTTGACGAGTTCAACGCTTCGGTATTCATTTTTGAAGCGATGAACGTACTGAGTGTATATAACCGGTGAGAAGGCGCCTGAGCAACTATTCGAACGTCCTGGAGCTCGTTTTGCCTATACGCATAATTGAAGGCGATTTTTCTGTTTGGGTTCAACCGAATTGTTTGTGGTGTGAACGAGAGCTGGTTAACGAGTAAAACGCCTTTTTGTTCATCTTTGAAGTGATGAAAATGTAGAGTCTCTCTCTCCAATAGTGAGTCTGGACTTCCATAATATTAACCGTAACTTTGTCGGGCTGACCTAGACCAAAAGACCATAAGCGTTTACATGTTGTTAAAAGTCTGTCGATAGATAATTATTTCTGAAATAAATACGTTGGATTAAATTACAAGACGGGTTCGATCAAAAAAAATGGGGACTTGAGTTATTTGACGGAAAATACACTCCATAGAGTGTTAAGAGCGTTCTTTACAAATTGTATTTTTTATATTTAAAATCGTAGAATAAATCGTAAGCTTGCTTTAAACGATGCAATTCAGGATCGCTCCAGATAATCAGATTATCTGGAGTGAATATCTTCAAGTGCTTTCTCAAAAGTGAGCCTTCAAGAGTAGATCAGAAAGATAGTTTTGAAAACTTTTTATCGCTGAAAATACAAAAAAAAAAAAAAAAAAAAAAAAAAAAAAAAAAAAAAAACATATTTTCAAATACTGTACACTGGTAAAAAAAAGTAGCTTGGATCTAGTGTCCAGACTCTTAAAAACATTGAAAAGAAAAAATACTCTTGATTCAAATGGAAATCCGCTTAAATCAAGATGCTTGGCTCTTCGATTCAAGAAAAATCCGATTGAATCAAGAGTATTTTTCTTGTCAATGTTTTTAAGAGTCTGGACTCTAGGTCCAAGCTACTTTTTTTTACCAGTGTAGTTACAGTTATACTCGTATGAGATTCCGAGCTCAAAGAAAAAAACCAAGGGTAAGAACTTCAGGGATTTTTTATTTAGCGTGGATCTTTCAATGTTGAACATACAAATAGGATTAGAGAGCTGCTTCGCGTTTTTTCTGGCTAAAACATGAATTAAACTGATTAAAATTGGAATTTTCGGATATATCTGGAGGTGCGTTTCTCAAACAACTTCAATCGGTACCGATTGTTTTTCAATGCTGTTTTATAAATCGTAGTGCTTCCTTGAAGAATTTGAAAAAACTTAAAACATCAGCTTGCGTAATTTATACCGTGGAATGCGGCAAAGTCGCTCACTCATTTTCGCCAAAATTATCAGTTAAAGGTGTTGTTCGTTAGCCTTTACATCGTAAGTCAACAGTGAAATTAGCACTGAAGTTATCAATTACTTGATCGTTTAACTTATCAGTGCGGAAAGATAAACAGGTTCACCTATGCGCTACGAAAAGTTTTTATTTCCGAATGGGCCTGCTGCATGCAAGAGATACAGCTGTGCGAATAGACTTTTGAGAGGTTAAATGACACGAAAATTACGATGGTTACATTAAAAAAGTCTGAAATACACTCCTTACTGCGCAATTTGCGTTGTTAGGAACGCGCTTTTTCAAATTTCCCGCGTCTGGGGGCAGTTGTCTAACGGAAACAATTAACGGCAACTCGCGGCTATTTCCGGTCAACTGAAACTGACAACATAACCTAAAAATCGGAGCTCGTGATATCGTGAAATGAAATGTAGAAGGATTGCGTTAGATATATATTTAAAGTTGATCGATTTGGTTACCGCATAAAGCGTATATGGACCACAAAAAGAGATCACGTTGGGTTTGTGAACATACTGAAGGAAAAAACAAGCAGTGAACTCCAACACAATGTGTTGATAAGGCGCGTCATTAACTCGCAAATATCAACCCCTTTAGTTTTCATTTACAGAGATTTCAAAATAGGCAAACAGCACAACAAGAGAATTCACGATCCAACACTGCGAGGTCAAAGACGCACCTTGACGAGACCGTGTATCGTGAAAGTAGGAAGCTAATCGAATTTAAGTTTTTTGATCTGCCTCAAGCAAAATCTTATCAGATTCTTGAAGAAAAGTGCTACGGAATAATTTAAGCGAAGAAGGAAAAATTCTGTCGAACTCCTAGAAGATAAAGTCGATTTAAAGGTATTTTGGGGCTAAAATACCCAAATCACCGGTAGTAAAAATCCCGTTATATTATTGAAAAGAAATTAACTCGATATAAATGCAATTGCATTATATAGTCTTGATTTTGTTATTTTAAACGTATTTCCACGCAAAGAAGTTCAACCATGTCGTTGCTTTATTCATTCATGAATTGAAAGTAAGCAATCTACATCCCGAAAATCTACCGATTTGCCGTAAAAAATTGCAGAAACTTGATATACCAGGTCGATGCACCCACTCGTTGAATTTACCAACCAATTTTGTGAGTGCAAATGTGTAAGAATCAATATGCTATAGTCATTTTGGGTGCATTTATTTTTCATGAAACAATAATAATTTCAATCCCGAAAAACCATCAATTTTCCGTATAAAATCGAAAAAATCAAAATATGTCAACTCCCCGACGTGAAAATTAGATTCTACGTATGTAAATACTTATGTATCGATATGCTGAATAGAAACTAGGTGTGGATAGTCAGAAGCCCGCGGCAACATTAATTCAACAGAAAAACTGTAAAAATTAGATCGGATTTTAGCCGCTTTGCCCGCCTCTCCTCGTTACTTACAACAAACCGTTCTTATACTCATCTCAAAATTTTTCTCAGAGCTTTGCGTTATTATTAGCTTCCATTTAAACTCCGGTTCGATGGCCGAATCGGCTGCCAAAAAAGCAAGCCACTGTTGAAGGGTTCTATGAGAAATTCGTGATATTATCGGCTCTCAGGAAATCACCCCATGGCTAAAATTGGTGGTATAAATGTTTAAGTGCTTAAAATAATCGTATTCAAGAAACTAAGGAATTAAACTATGGAGTCAATTTCTTTTTAACAATATAACGAATTTACTACCGGTGATTTAGCTATTATAGCCCCAGAATACTTTTAAAGCGCCTTTGCGTTCCAGAATCTCGACGGAATTTTTTTTTTATTTTATTTTATTTTATTTTTGGCTTAAACGATTCAAGAAACATTGTAGTTAAAAATATAAAGATTTTTCGATTTGGACGTATAAAAAATGTTTAACTCGTTCAGGCACACCGTGTATTGTATGGAGTACTGCTGTTATTCGACCGTTGTCTTCAGGTCAAAATTCTTACAAAGAAGCCCCTTGCAAGAGGCGAATTTTTTGTAATTTCTCCCAGTTTTTTCAGCGTTAGGTATGTAAATGAATTGCTTGTCAAATTTTGAGGTCAATTATATTTAATTGTAATTTATTCTGTCTTTTTTTCCCCTTCATTTTATTTTTCGTAAGGAGGAGTCGAGGTTTTGTTGATTTCTTCGGATTTCGATTACTGTAACTTCTCTTCTATTCGGCCGATTTTTATGAATGAGGTCTCTTTTTATTTGTGTTTTAACGGAGAGTAAGGAAAAAATTGATAAATACATGCGAAACAATTTTTTTTGAAAATTGGATGAATCCTAGCGTGACGGTGAAATGGTTAATGAAGCGTGAGTAATTGGGGTACGGGTATCGGCCGCGTTGGGACCCAAGGCGGCCCAAGGCCAATTGTTCTTCGTGACGCCGACGCAGTGATCAGGAGCGTGGGGACGAGAGGGCTGAGTGGACTCCTGTATGAGCCACGTTTAGCAAATGGTCTAATGAGTCTCGAGGCTCATCACAGATTGCACTTACCACTATCCTGCTGGCCCCGGCTATCAGAGCAAGGAGTACCAACTTTTGAAAAGGATAACAGTGGTGTGGAGATATGACAAAGCAACGTTGTGAACAAAACTGAGTGAGTGAAATTCTCATTCAAGGAGTGCCGAACTGGTCAGCCATCCTCGAATCAGTTCGCTTGCTTCCGCTTATATATGCATATTTTAAATCAGCGCGCCCTACTCTTAGGCTTTTTTTAAAAAAACCAAGTAACGTAGACTCTTGGTATTCACTGCACATAAACTAGCGAGCCCCAGAATGAGAAACAACTTTAAATCATAATTATTGACGGATAAATAAACTTTTTACACGCTTTGGAAAATCTCAGAAGTTCGCGGTAGTCACTTTTCGGTAAGGAACTAAGGGACTCGGTTATTGTATCGAGCAGGGTTCGAAACGATCGCAAAGGCGGTATACTACGTATACGCGCCAATAACAACAACAACAACGACTCGGCATCTTCCGGAAATCACCAAGCCCGCCGTTTGCTCGTTTCCGGTGATTAGAAAACTGCCCCCAGACGCGGGAAATTTGAAAAAGTGCGTTCCTAACAACGCAAATTGCGCAGTAAGGAGTGTATTTCAGACTTTTTTAATGTGACAATCGTAATTTTCGTGTCATTTAACCTCTAAAAAGTCTATTCGCGCGGCTGTATCTCTTGCATGCAACAGGCCCATTAAAAGGAGTACCTCGATTGAATACCTCCCGCGAAAATTCAAGTTTGCTTGAACAAGTAACCTAGTTGACTTGAAAAGAAATAAATAAAAGTATCTTGTTCTTTCAAAAGTTTTTGTTGATGCAAACAATTTTTTTTGCGAGTAATATTTAATGGAAGTTGTAATTGATTAAAATAGGAATTCTTCTCCGTACAATGAGCTGAAAACCTTTCTTTCTCTCTCTACCAACGTCATCAGAATCCCGAAGTATCTTGTTGTTTTAAAGTTTTAATTTATTTCGAAAAAGGAAAACATCGAATGATATTTAATGGAAGTTGCAACTGATTAAAATAGAAATTCTTCTCCGTTCAATTGAGCAGACCCCTTTTTCTTCCCTTCTGCAAACATCATCAGGATCCCTCGCGCACCGTGGAAAAATTTTAATCACCTGAAAAGTGAATGTCACGCGATCTGCCGCCCTCCACCTTTCACCAATCACTCATCGCGATGAGGATCAAAAATAGCGCGAAACGGGCTCGCGGAGGGGCGGAAACAATAAAATATGGAAAATGTTTCGGAATGGACGATAATTAAAAACAAAACTAATGTGTCTTGGCGATGTCATTAGTTTAATGCGCAGTTAGTGCTTCGTCCGGGAGCCTAAATAATAATGTTAATTGCTCGAGTGACATTTGAGAAACACCGCGGAGAAGCAATGTTGCCGGATTTTCGGGTCAATATATTATTTTGAGTTCAAGGGTCGTTTCAAATGATTAATGGACGAGCCTTTTGTTCAAGAGAATTTATCTCGAACTTGGACGACGGACAGTAGTACCGCGGTACCTTCTTAAGAGGAGATCTTTATTGTCATGGGAACGGAGTTCCCCATGATATTACAATCGTTCCGTTGCTTTCACAATGGGATTCCCTATACCTCTGCGACCTTGAGCGTTTCGCCCAGTCTCCGATTTTTGGTTGATTTTCCGATGTATCAAAAACCGTTGTATTTTTTAGCCAATCATGTCTCTACGTCAAGTTGTGTTGATTTCTAAAATTCGCTTTCAGCGAGTTTTTTTCCACCTTAAGATGTCGTGTCTGACTGGTAAATCTGCGCAGAACCACGAAGTTCCGTTTTTAGGCAAATTCTTTTTTTTGGGAGGTTCTGATTGGTTATTTTTCGCCATCAGTTTTCTGTTCGTTGGTGCAAAAGATCGCCTACCTCGTTGCTCTTGAGAAGCCGCCATTATCCCACCTCAAATTTTAAACATAGATATAAAGAAATAATAACCATCGTACAAGGTGGAAAATTGCTCTGGAGGACCCGTTACGGATATATGAGCCAAAATCAGAACTCGATTGATGGATTTAATCCATGAATACAGAAATATTGCCTCAGCTTACTGCCGCGATCGCAAATGCATGGTGAGATGAACCTTGTGACATATGACAGCATAGGTAAACAATGTCTCACAGAGTAATGCGGTTGATCCGTTGTGTCTTATCACGCCAGTGGCCGAACCGTTGAAATCTCAAGGACGTCTTTTGTGAAGCCCCGCTCAGCGTCCGAGATCACTTAAGTGTTCTCTTTTTCTCCATGCATATCTGAACAGCGAAATAGCTCAACTGGCTGCGTTACCGTTTTGCCTCTGGGAGAGTGACACTTTTTGTGCGAGCGGGGGTTCGAATCTCGCAGGGGACAGTTAATTTTTACTGGTTGTATTGAATGTTTTAGACCAATCATCTAACAATAATTAATACTTGGCAACTTAGGAAGCACATAGGTCCCTTATGATGCGTATTCGGGCATATGTGTAGAGTAAAAATATCATACGTAGGGTGTCCCAAAAGTACCGGGACTGGTTCTGTAACTTCAAAAGTAAGATAGATACAGACATGATTTTGGTCTCATTTTAAAGATCAACTCAATACCTATCGATTAAAACCAAGATCAGCTCAATCGAATAAAAATTGACCGAGTTATGACAATTTGAAATTAGTGAGGAAAGTTTACCCCTACGGTTTTTAGGAAGATTTTTCGCTTACCAGGATTCAAAAAGTTAATATTCGTATCCACTTTCCTCCGAATCTTCCATAACTTCCTTTTGCTTTTCAAAGTACCGTCCATCAAACCGGATGCACTTTTTCATGCGCTCTTGCCACTTATCCAACATTGTTTTCCTGAATTCTTCCTCTGGGATGGAGTTGAAGAAGTTTTGAATTGCATTCTGGATTTCGGTCTTCGATACGAATCTTCGTCCGCGAAGCTCCTTTTTAAGCGTAGGAAACATCCAAAAATCACATGGAGCCAAGTCAGGGCTATAAGGGGGATGAGGGATTGTTTCAACTCCATTTTTACTCATAAATTCACGTGTTAAGCTCGATGTGTGAGGCCGCGCATTGTCTTGATGGAGTATCCACGAAGCTTTCAAGTCCGACCGTTTCCGGGAAATGTGCATTCTCAACTCCTTTAGTACTTTGCAATAATACGCACTGTCAACTGTTGTGTTTGATGGTACAAAATGTTGATAAATGACACCTCGAAAATAAAAAAACACAATAAGCATCACTTTATCGGCCGACTTTTCGATTTACGGCGATGAAGAATCTTCCTTAAAAACCGTAGGCGTAAACTTTCCTCGCTGATTTCAAATTGCCATAACTCGGTCAATTTTTATCCGATTGAGCTGATCTTGGTTTTAATCGATAGGTATTGAGTTGATCTTTAAAATGAAATCAAGATCATGTCTGTATCTATCTTACTTTCGAAGTTACAGAACAAGTCCCGGTGCTTTTGGGACACCTTATGTACACTTTACGCCGAAAAAGCGAACCTGAAACTTAAATGCGTTAACTTCCGAAAACCATATATAATCCAACGAAAATAAATAATTGGTACATAACAGCTTTCTTGTATGCAAAGAAAATAATTAAAAATGTTAAAAAAGAGATGTCAACACAAAATTACATAGCCCCTTCAATTCAGAAGATACTACAAACGAACTGTACCTTAACATTTTCATATCCCAGAAGCTAACGTTCCCATGACGAATATTGCTATCGCTAGCGATTGCAAAATCCAACTTGTTATATTCATAGTCGTTCCTTAAACAGCTCATTTTCTTAGGAGATCCTATATTGTTTACATTGGTCCAAGGATTTCCCTAACCTCATAAAAAGGACAATTTTTGCAAATCTTGAGTGACATGGGTCAGTTGCGCTGATCACAGAATGTGTTTCGATGCTTGATTCTTGTAGATTAGCTACAAATAATAAGATCCAGCCAAACCGCAACTTTCTACTTCGAATATTAACCGAGATATCTCCTTTTGAAAAAATCGGTTTTTGACGTCATCCATCGCGGCACTAACACCTTCCACCTTGGTTTTATCCGTGTTTTAAGTCAAGCACTCAGCGCATTAGAGTGTATTACTGATTGAAGAAAGCAAGGTGGAAGAAACCATGGTCGTCACCACCGCGTTGGATGACGTCAAAAACCGAGTTTTTCAAAGCGCGAAATCTCGGTTAATATTGAACATAGAAAGTTGAATATTTTTAGCTTATCTACATAGGAGTCAAGCGTCAAAATAAGATTCTGTGCCTAGCGCAATCGACCACGATTTGTTAAAAATGACCTCAACTTGTGTTCCTCTAACATCATGAAAGTGCCAGAAAATTTGTGTCATTTTTGTCGAAAATGCCCACACCCGAAAAAATTAAAACACTCATTTCCTGGAAGACAACCCGGTGCTTTCGCCCCGCAATTTTCCCGCCGAAAGTCTGGCAATTTCCCCGGCGGGAGATTAACAGACGGAAAAGTTGTTTCCTTTCGTCCTTCGCTGTTCAATTAATTCTTTTCCCGCTTAAAGATATTACCTTACCGCCGCCACGCCAAGCAGGGATGATTAATTTCTTCGCCTACCTCCGCCGTCGTCCCGGTTGAGACCCCGAGGTGATCNGGGGGGGGGGGGGGGGGGGGGGGGGGTGAAGAGTGCTCGAATCTTGATGTTCCTTTTTTGACGGGACCCCGACCCCCCCTCCCCCTTCCCCTTCCCCACGGTGAATCGGGTGAAAGATGGGAACGAATGATGGCCATCACGGGTTCAAGCTGAGCCGGTGGTGGTGGAAAGCTTCGGCAATCCACTGCCTCATCGAGGGATGGATGGACTGGGTTTATCGGAACGGAAACAAGTGTATGGATTACGGTGGTAGTGGAGCACTCTCATAAACGATTTCAAAATCCCGGATATTTACTAAAGTACTTATACAGGGTGATCCAGGGTCAAACGGCTAGACTGCAGGAGCGTGTTCTATGGGTCAAAGTAAGACTTTTTTGCTGTATGAAGTTTTTTCCAAAAGTGTCCCCAGTCGGAGCCACGACCTTCCCAAAATTTCTGAGAGTAAATCGTTTTTCCTGAATTTTGGCAACGGCTGTGAACCAAATCTCATGAAAACGAGCACTTTCCTGTACTTTTATGCCCTGAATTCATAAATGATCTAAAACAAGTCGATCTTCCTCGATAAAATGTTTATTTTTGGAAAAAAATTATGAAATATTTCTCCTTGAAATTTTCAGACGTTTTAGATCTAATTACAAACAAAATTAGCTGAGAAATTGGTAGACAAATATTCAAAAAAATTTCTAAAAATTCGTGATTTGGGGGGGGGGGCAATTTGGCAACGCCTGCAGGCTCATACGGCTTTTTTTCTTAGCACGGCAGTACAGCCAATCAGACGCGCGCCGTTGGCCGCGGGTCACAGGCACAGGGACAACAGGGTTACCCGCGCCCTCTCCTCTCCGTGATTTTAGGGTCGCGGATCATCCGACCCGAAAGCCCTGCGCCTCGGGCCAGCTGGGCTTTTCGACTTCCCCGCTCCAGACCCGGGAGTCGGGACCCGGGGGGGGGGGGCATGAAAAATTGGCCGGGACCCCGCGCGAGACCCCGGAACTAACTCGCGCCAAGTTCATGGCTTCCGTTTCCGCTTTACGACCTCCATTGTTGTCAAGTTTATCTTGGAAGTAGGCTCGTGTTGAAAATTCGTCATCCGTCGGGCGGAGGAATCTAGCTCCATTTCGACGTTCCAAAGTTGACTCGAATAAGAATGATACACCAAACACTGGAAAAAAAAAAGAATCTTAAATTTGCCTCCGGGAAGTATTTCTTCTTAAATCAAGAATTTTGCTGGTTAATATAAGCTACTTTTTTGCTTAACTCAAGCATTATTTTTCTTGAATCAAGAGAAAGTCAGCTTAATGCGAGATAAAAAAAAATTCTATATGTATGTTGTCGTCTGAGGTAAAAAAGGCGCTTGAAATCAACCGCCGTCAAATTCTAGAGTCCAGACTCTTAAAAACATCGACAAGGAAAAATACTCTTGATTCAATCAGATTTAAGCTTAAATCAAGAATCAAGCCTCTTAATTTAAGCGGATTTCCTTTTGACTTAAGCTTAAATCTGATTGAATCAAGAGTCCTTTTTCTTGTCGATGTTTTTAAGAGTCTGCACTCTAGATCCAATGTGGTTTTTTTTTCTTTTTTTGCCAGTGTAGGCTGGTGTTGAAAATTCGTCATCCGTCGGGCGGAGTAATCGAGCACCATTTCGACGTTTCAAAGTTAACTCGAACAAGAATGATACACCACACTGAAAAAAAGAAGAATCTTAAATTTGATGCCAAGAAGTATTTCTTCTTCAATCAAGAATTTTGCTGGTTAATATGAGTTACTTTTTTGCTTAACCCAAGCATTATTTTTCTTGAATCAAGAAAAAGTCAGCTTAAGACATGATAAAAAAAATTCTTGGCGGCAAATTCAAGAATTATGCTTGATCCAAGCTACACTGGAAAAAATAACACATTGGATCTAGAGTCCAGACTCTGTAAAACATCGACAAAAAAACACTCTCGATTCAATCAGATTTAAGCTTAAATCAAGAACCAAGCCTCCTAATTTGAGCGGATTTCCTTTTGATGTAGCTTAAATCTGATTAAATCAAGAGTCTTTTTACTTGTCAATGTTTTCAAGAGTCTGGACTCTAGATCCAATGTGTTTTTTTCCAGTGCACTGAAAAAAAAGGATCTTAAATTTGCCGCCTAGAAGTATTTTTTCTTAAATCAAGAATTTTGCCGGTTAATATAAGCTACTTTTTTGCTTAACCCAAGCATTATTTTTCTTGAATCAAGAAAAAGTCAGCTTAAAGCAAGATAAAATAAATTCTTGGCGGCAAATTCAAGAACTATCATGCTTGATCCAAGCTACTTTTTTTCAGGGAAAAATAGCCCGAATTATTTAACGAAACAAAACTTCAGAAAATAGGAAACGAGAAAATACAATAAATAAAAAACGATTGGGTATAAAAGACTTAAGACCAGAATTATTAGAGTTGATAGACAAAGCCATAGACAAAGAGGGCATAGGGAGTATGGAGCGATTTTATTGGTTAATCTGATTAATGAATTGAACCTTAAATCTGATCGAATCAAGAGTATTTTTTCTTGTCGATGTTTTTAATAGTCTGGACTGTAGATCCAATCTGTTTTTTTTTCCAGTGCACCTTTGGCAAAGTCCCGGGACTCGATGTGAAATGTGAGGAGGGCCATATCGATCGATACCATCCCTACAGAAAGCAATGAAGCTTCAATAATTAACCTGCTTCCCTCTGTTTCTTTGATAAGAAAGTTCCAACTCCTTCATAATTAACTCAAATTATTGGCAAAAAACACAACTTTGATATTAATAAAGTTCAAAATTTACTTCAATTTTTGCGCGATAGCTGACTTTATCACAGAGAAACCTCCCGCTAATAGGTGTGCGCAAGCTTGAAGAACCTGTCGATCGATCGTTGAATTCTTATCTAACGATTTCGATCGATAAATAGCATTGTTAAGGTAGACATTGGAGATGTTGCATGTGTGAGGGATTTGCGATTTAACTGTTGATTCTTATGTAAAAGTTCGCGAGAAACACGATGATGCCACTGGTTTTCTCTGAAATCAACTCTCAAGCTCAAAAAAAGCTCTCAAGTCGAGGCCAAAATGGAGGAGATGGGGCAAGGTAAGTTGAGTCCCAAACGATCTTTTAAGGGTAAGTTGAGTCCCGTCAATTAATCACCCATAGGTAAATTGAGTCCCGTCAATTAATCCCCCATAGGTAAATTGAGTCCCGTCAATTAATTCCCCATAGGTAAATTGAGTCCCACTGTATTTGCGTTGGTGGAAATAAGTAAAAATACGAAGGCATCGTCAACATCTCCTTCACTTAAAAATGGCAAGCCGAAGAAATATGTATTTTAAATAATTGCTGAGTTCAGATCGAGAGTCTTTATATACGGTCACTAACAATAAGCCGCACTTTTGTATGTGGCGCCACCAACTCTGCCCAAGATGAAAGCAACATCCCTTAAGTCTAACATTCGGCCATACTCAACGAGCTGCTTTGTGTATACCTTCTTCGAAGTCCAAAAAAACTTCTTTCGGTTGGAACTTTAAACCTAAATATTCACAGCGCTTGACGACAAACCGAAGTGCTGTTGCGTACGTATCAGTTTTTTTGTCAGGCAATAGCAAGAAAACCAATGGAACAAATCGACCTTTGTAGTAACCATGAATCGTGAATACTTGCAGATAAAATTTAAGCTTTTTACAATCACTTAACTTCACAAAACATTTACTTCATTTCTTGCCTCTCACGCACACTCTCCCATCCTCACACATACAGTGATAATGCTACCGGGACTCAATTTACGTACCAGCAATTAGGAGTCGGGACTCAATTTACGTACCAGCAATTAGGAGTCGGGACTCAATTTACCTTCTCCCCTAATGACCTCAATGCATTGGGACTCAACTTACATTCGTCCGAGGAGATATCCCACGCTATCCTGAGAGTCCACCTCTACATCAAGACAAACTCACCTCGCGAAGATAGGGAGCAAATACATTGACAGGGCTGCCACTTTATTTGGGGACTCTAAAACTGAGAACACGGCAACCCTGCTAATGTATTTGCTCTCTATCTTTGCATGGAGAGTTTGTCTAGATGTAGAGGTGGACTCTCAGGATAGCGTGGGATACCCCCTCCATTTTGGCCTCACCTTGAGAGCTTTTCTTGAGCTTGGGAGTTGATTTCAGAGAAAACCAGTGGCACCTTCGTGTTTCTCGCGAACTTTTACATAAGTATTGATAGTCAAATCGCAAATTCCTCACACATGCAACATCTCTATTATCGAACAATGTCATTTGATAACGATTTGACGATCCAGCAGGCTGAATTATTATAAACGACAAAAAGATAGCTCTCCATTTTCGGAGAGCGAAATGGAGCGATCCTATAGGTGTGAGCGAGTGGATGCAGTGGCCAAAGGAGGTGAACAATAGACTAAGTAACGTCTATTGCTTTGTCTATCGATATCAATAATCAGCCCGCGTTGCTCTTTTCAGTAACGAGGCTGTAAAACGAATGACGGCCAAGTGGCACGCACTCATCAATCATCACGGCAATGAGCGCGGTGAAAAGAAAAACGCCTTCAATTTCTCTGTATGCAACACGGGCATCCGTCGAACACGAATAGTTGTATCCAGAAGTTGTGTATTGAAATTGGACTTGAGGAGGAATTCAAGCGGGTTTTCGCCGAAAGGACTACGTTTTTTCTATGTTATGCTTCAACTAGTGAGCTGTTTACGTTATGATCGCTTTTGGATTTTTATATTGCAGGGACTGTCGTGATAACGTTAACGCGCAATGTGAATCACGTAGAGCATTGAGTTTTCATGAGCGGGTGGTTTGAATTCACGCATTAAGAATCATTAAATATCTTCGTAAGAAGTTGATTTCGGTAATTTTCGTTGAGCGCATCGTGTTCTACGTGAAATTTTGGTTTAGAAGCATGTATCAGAATGCTGAATTTCGTACCTTATCTAGTGGTCCAATCAGTGAAATTTTCGGACAGCTTGGTTGCCTAACTTTTCTGTAAAAAAATAAAATGTCGGCGGAAATTTTGAAACGTCGTATGGAGCTTGTGATACTTTGGCCGGAAGCGGAATGTGGCGAGGTGACTTTCCAAGGTTCCCTGTAAACGTGGCGGCGGTGGTCAAAGAACTGCTGCGCGCGGAGGAAAAAGCGTTTCGACGGTAAATTGGAAATGTGTCAATAAGTTGACTCCGGAGTGATGCAGAGTCAGTTAAAACTTTGCTACAATAACTTTGTACCGCCGGAGCCCCCAGCTGGGGTCCGGC
This sequence comes from Bemisia tabaci, assembly GCF_001854935.1. Classification (NCBI taxonomy): domain Eukaryota; kingdom Metazoa; phylum Arthropoda; class Insecta; order Hemiptera; family Aleyrodidae; genus Bemisia; species Bemisia tabaci. Next base: position 1,177,271 of record NW_017547881.1, read on the forward strand.
TATGTTCGCTGTCGCCGAACCACGAGCGCTAACGTTAGATTTGTTTCGATCAGAATGAAAAGAACCAGTGGCGTGGCCCGTGGCGTGCTTTGCGATATATCGATTGATCTGCCATTCAAACCTATGGAAAAGTATCGATAAACAGGGTGTTCGCAGCGAACACCTTAATGATCGATTATTTACCACAGCTTCAAATGGGGAAATATCGATAGATCGCAAAGCATGCCACGCCACTGAAAAGAACTCCTTTGAACGAAGCCGGTAATGGGTCAGTTGCGCTAGTCACATAATGGAGAATTTGCAGGTGTCTGAAATGTTGTGAATTCCATGTTTAAAATGAAATTACTAAGAGAACGGACCACTAGACAAGGCACGAATTTCAGCATTCTGATACATGTTTCTTCACCAAAATTTCGCACGGCAGAAAAGCGAATTGAAAACAAAAGTCGTGCAACGATTTATCCATCTCGATTTACGACGTTGCAGATTCCTCATCGGATTTTCTAAAGACGGATTTGCTAAATCGACAGCATTATTTATTTGGATTTTCTTAACTTGACTCCGCCTAGTGTAACTGGATTCTTAATGTACAATGGGACTGGCAGATTGTGAAGTTAGGGGTGTATTTCAGACTTTCTTCATGCATCCGCTCATCATGATTTTTCAGCCATTTTCTACTTGAAACAATTCCTATTTTTGCCGCAGCTGAGGTTTGCAACGGGCCCATTGTACAGTTATTTTCAATTTGCCTTCAGTTATGTCTGCAGCAATTGTTGTTATGAGTGTGTTGTGCGTGCCGCTTTCAGCGCATTACATACTTGACTCTCTGAAGGCGTTTTATGTGCGCAAGTAGCGAAATCTATTGGAGAACGAACAAATTAGCGCACATAAAACGCCTTCAGAGAGTCAAGTATGTAATGAAGTGAAATCGGCACGCACAACACCTCCGTAACAACAATTGCTGCAGACGCAACTGAAGGCAGATTTAAAACAACTGTGCAATGGACCTAGGTTGCAAACTTCATCTAGAGCTAGAAGAAGCGTTAATAGACCACTAGACAAGGTACGAATGTCAGCATTCTGATACAAGTTTTTTAACCAAAATTTCACGTAGAATACGACGCGCACAACGAAAATTACCGCAACCAACTCCTTATGAAGTTATTTAATGATTCTTGATGCGTGAATTCAAACCATCCGCTCGTGAAAACTCAATTCTCTACGTGATTCACATCGCGCGCTAAACGTTTGTCATGATAGTCTTTGCGACATAAAAATTAACATTGTTCGACTGAGAAGCTTGCTGAAACCGTTGTAGGGCGCGATTTGACTCACGTAGAGCTTTCAGTTTCTTGTGAGCGGGCAATTCAAATTCCTCGTAACCCATATGAAATGAAAATGTTAATATCTTCGTTAGGATTTAATTTCAGTAATTTTTTTCGCAAAAATCGTGTTCTACGTAAAATTTTGGTTAAGAAACATGGATCAGAATGCTTAAATTCGTACCTTGTCTAATAGTCCATTGAGCACGAGGATGTTTTTGGTTTCTAAATTGGACAATAGACCACCAGACCAGACAAGCTACGAAATTATGCATTCTCGTCGCAGTTGATGTGTATTTTGCTTTGTAAGCCTTCAACTTGATAATCTGTCGGCATTTTTAAGGAGCGAAATATTTTTCGCCAAAACTGAATGATCAGGTTTTCAAATGACAAACTCGCAGTCACGTATCAAGAATTATGAAGGTTCTTTCAGAACCCAATAATGGGCCACTAGACGAGGTACGACGTTTAGTATTCTGATATATGTTTCCGTACCAAAATTTTACGTAGAACACGATTTGTGCCACAAAGTTTACTGATATCAACTCCTAAATAAGATATTTAATGTTTCTTGACGTGTGAATTCAAACCTCCCGCTCATGAAAACACAATGGTCTCCGCACGTCAGATCGCAAACTAAATGTTACCGTGGCAGTCTCTGCGATGTGAAAATATGGCAGTCTCAATCTTGACGCTTTGGCTCAGCTATAGCACATTGTTTACACTTTGAGCATGAAGGGTGGGAAATGAACAATGTTTGATTGAGAAGCCTGCCAAAGCAGTTGTAGTGAGCGATTTGACTCACGTAGAGTATTGTGTTTCTTGGGACCGGGCAATTCCATTACCCCTCACCCAATGAAAAATAAAAACGTTGATATCTTAGTAAGGAGTTAATTCCAGTAATTTTTGATCCAATAATCGTGTTTTAAGTAAAATTCTGGCTAAAAAACATGTATCAAATGGTTCATTACCGAAGGAAAGTTAACGGAAAAATCTAATCGGTGAAAATACACGTGTTTTAATATGGGAAATGCCGCAATATGACGTCACAAAGCGGCAAATTTTTCTCACTTTCAAATTTTTTTTTCTACAATTACCCTCAGAAACAAATCATGAAAAATTCTGCAAACTTAGCTCATCGAGCAAGTTTACATGAAGCAATAAAAACAATTTTCGTGCAAATTCTCCATTTCATTTTGATGGTTCAAGCTTACAGACCAGCAAAACTATATTCGCAGAAAATATGGTCTTCACATTTTTTGAGGCTTGTTTTACATATTTTAAGGTTGTCTTCACATTGTTGTTCACGTAAAGCTTTCCTTTCCTTCACATTTGTCGAGCCAGCCTTTACATTTCCGGGAATGCTCTGAATGTGGGAGCAGTCGTAAAACTTTTTCCTTAGCATTGACTTTTATGAAGGAATAACACTTCAAACCTATGTTTCTTTGTACAAACTTGATGCCACTAGGAGTGTCTCTGTTGAACTTGGTCCAGCTCAACATATGCACGCCTGGTGCATATGTATGTTTCCTGCACTGTAAGGAAATATGGAATGCATTTCTGCACCACCGAGCATAAATTGAGCTCCTTACTGTCGAAACTATTCTTGCATACCGAGTACAGACTGTGCTAACCTATTTCAATGATAAATGCTGGAGAGTTTGAGAAAAACAAACAAAACTTTTTCTCGGCAACTCCTATCAAAGTTTCTACTTATTATTTCTTTCAGATAGACCGCGTTCAGTAGAAAGGAACCAAACCGCATCAGCGATTGTCAAATTCCACCGGGCAATTTAATTTTTTACGAGAGAACGTTTGTGCGGACTCCTTAGAAAATTTCAATAAGTTTGCTTCGCACGATGCAGGAAATCCACTGAAATTTGCACAGAAATCCAAAAAACCGTCATCATGTAAAAAATTATATTGCCCAATTAAATATGGCAAAACTGATGTGGCTTGCTTCCTTTCTTCTTAACCAGATGTTTTCTACCAGTCTAGATTATCCTCCGTCATTAAAATTTACATGTGCACTGAAAAAAATAATGTGCTGTTTTAGCATCTAGGATGCCAAAAATGTGTCTGGTGATCCTTAGATGCTGCCTTTACTGCCCTCGCAGTTAACTTTACACCCTATGAATGCAAATTCAACTGTGTGGGCAATCAAAGTAGAACCTAAGGATCACCAGACACTTTTTTGAAATCTCAGGTGCTAAAACAGCATACCACTTTTTTAAGTGTGTGCACCGGTTGAAACCAATATACTGCTTGGTAATGGAAGAACGCCGTATGTACATTCTAGAGTTGGCAAATTTCCTCTCGGAAAATAGTTATTTTTGAAGAAAGTTATGAGTATTTTTCTTTGAATTCTTTTTTCAGGAACTTAAAGTGAAATGGCGAAAAAATTCATCGGATAAATTGGAGGAAAACTGAGTTCAAATTTTCCTGAAAATTTGTGCTTTACCAAACGAAATTTAGCAACGCCTGAAGGTTCATACGGCGTTTTTTCTTAGCACGGCAGTATACTATCCTGAAGTTATGAGTGTAGTCGTGCACGTATTTCATTTCCTTTTTTCTTCTTTTTCTTTAACCTTACATCTGCGTCAATAACAACGTAGTTATCGTAAAAAAAGATCAATTCCATATCAGAATTTTCAACGAGATACTTTTGACACTCTGAAATGGTTTTATAAAACGTTATCGGTTGAATTATCTATGCTCTGCTCCACGCACGGCTTGATTGGATTTGTCAAACCACGGGAACAAAAAACGCCTTCAATTTAGCCGGCATACCACCCGAGCTCCCCGGAGTTCGAATAGTTGCATGCCCTAATCTGTGTGTCGGGTGGGCCATTCTGCCGTGCAAAGGAAGAACCCCGCGCCGGATGAGCCTTCAGGCGTTGCCAAATTTAGAATTTTTTAGAATAGAATAGAATTTTTTTTAGAATTCTTAGCTTGTCTGGTGGTCAATTCTGCCGTGCTGAGGAAAAACGCCGTATGAGCCTTCAGATGTTGCCAAATTTGTCTCATCAAAATACGAATTACCTGGAAAACCTGTGAAAACTTCCTTTCGAATTTTTCATAAAATTGTATTTCCATTTTTAATCTAAAGTATCTGAAGGATCCCGGAAAGAATACTCACAACTCTCCTAAAAAATAAATATTTTTTCGCGAGAAATATGACAGCATTCGATTTTGCATACGACGTTTTTCCTTGCATTATGCTGCCGTGCTAAGGAAGAACGCCGTATGATCCTTCAGGCGTTGCCAAATTTCCTTTGATAAAACGCGAATTACCTGGTAAACTTATGAATATTTCCCTCCCATTTTCGCAATCAGGGACCAAATTTTCTGGCTCATCCTTAAAAACGCTTATGTGCGTACTCCTGTGATAAGGGAAAACGCTGAATGAACCTTCAGACGTTGCAAAATTTCCTGGTAAATTTATGAATATTTTCCTCCCAATTTTCAGATAATTTTCTTCGCAATTTCACCTAGAGATTCTGAAAATGTAAAGGAAAAATATTCACAACTCTCCTCGAAAATAAAACATTTTATCAAAGGAAATTCGGCAACGCTCAAATGTTCATACGGCGTTTTTCCTTAGGACGAGTGTGTTGCGAGCGTGAGATACAGGATCAAAAAGATCGGATTTTAAGCTTTATGTTTTTTTACGAGCGACTCGAAGAAGCCGCACTTTCGCCCTCTCGACGAAGGTGCATAGTCTGGTAAAACGTCGGTGAAACGATAAAAATGTAAATACGACACCCCTCCGTCGTAAACACGTATCTCCATCTCCACATGAACCTCGGAAAGTATAGAGTTATACGAGAAACAAGGCTCAGGCGAAAATCGACATACGTGTTTACGTGAGGGGGGCGACGGATAGTTGGCAGCCGGACAAAAGAATCCGCCGGAAGCACCGTTGCGGGGTTCGCGGGACCCAATGAAACTGTCTGATGCGCCCGAGGGGGACAGGGAGGGTACGAGGGGGACGGTAATAAGGTGGGGGGGGGGGGGGAGTAATATCACCCATGGCGGGGATAATTGCCCGCGCCCGCCTTGGGCCGTAGTTGGCTCGAATCATGCGGTTAACCTTTTAACTTCGACTCCTTAATTGCCCTCCGCGAGTTTCAGAGCTTTGTTTTCTGTCACATCAGCAGTTCTGCCAACTCAACTTTCTTTCATTTACTCAGCGCGCTCCGACTCGCGCTATGGATGGGAACGCTCCGGGACAGGGTTGCCTTTTTTTTTTTTTTTTTTTTTTTTTTTTTTTTTTTTTTTTTTTTTTTTTTTTTTTTTTTTTTTTNCCCTTTTTCAGCTACTCGTCCGTCATTCTTCTCGAATTTTGAGATCGTAATTCTGTTATCAGGAGACTAAAGCACTCACCTACCAATTTTAACAAAAAAATTCAACGTAATAAAGGCATGGTTTTTTTAGAGAAAAAATATCGCATTCGAGTGCTGTTTCGATATCAGTATCGAATGCGATATTTTTTCTCTAAAAAAACCACGCCTTTATTACGTTGAATTTCTCTGTTAAAATTGTTAAGTGAGTGCTTTAGTCTCCTGACAACAGAATTGCGATCTCAAAATTGGAGAAAAATGACGAGTAGCTGAAAAAATGGAACCGATTGATTTGGACCAATTGATGCGATATATCGCATGCCGTTCTGACACAAAATATGGCGTCCATCGAATCACCTTAAAACCCGTTACTCCAATGTAAGAGGAGGAATATATGGACCGCGTTAAGCAGAAAGGAACCAAGCCACATCAGCTATCGTCATATTTAACAGGGCAATTTAGTGTTATGCAAGAGAGCGCTTGTAGGAATTCCTCTGAAAATCTGAAGGAATTCGCTTCGTACCATGCAAAAAATTCACTGAAACTTTCACAAAAATCCGTGCGACCGTTTTCATGTAAAAAATTAAATGGCCCAGTTAAATTTGGCAATAGCTGATGTTCGGTTCCTTTCTACTAAATGCGGTCCATATATGATATCTATCGAAAGCAAGTAGTTAAGTCTGGCATTTTATCAAGGGCTTAGGCAGCTAGTCAACTTTTGACGGCTAACGAAATTATCTACATTTATGACGAAAAGCTCATGAGTTTTCAATATTTTAAGGAAAAAATGCACGTAAAATCTTCGAACACTTCTTGTCCCTTCCTCTGTAAGTACGTCTCATTTATTTAAATGTTAAAATTTCAAAAATTCAGTATTTTATGTCGCATGATAAAAAATTCCAAGTGCTCGTTTCGGAGCTAAAAATCATTTAAAATAATTTTATATGTTGCTCATTTGACGGCGGATTTTTCCTGACATTAGCAACAAATTATTTTGTCTAAATTAAGGTTGAGAATCAGAAGTTCATCCAATGTAAGAGTATTTGACCACCTGCCTAGGCGTTTGACGAAATGCCTGATTTTACCATTTGCCTTATGATATATCGATGAATGGCGAAACAACGTATATCAGTTTGTGACCTCGCAGACTTCCCGTCATGCTTCATTTTTTCTTCGGAAAACTAGTGAAAGTAATTTCGTGAAATCTTCCTCGATTTCCCTTCTCTCTGTAAGCAGAATAGGTATTCTGTACTAAGTCCAAGCTCTAAGTTGGCCTGGTGTTCTTGGAAAAATAAAATAGGAACGGAAACTTGGAAAAATCGCAATATAGAATCGTGGTTTCGCTCCTCGCCCATCGATATTCTCTTTGATTCACAGTGTAGCGCCTACAATACTGCAGGAATACTTCACGCATTGCGCGTATACCACAGTGCGCGCTTAACGCAGGCATATTCTGCCGTGCCAAGGAAGAACGCCGTATGAACATTCGCGAGTTGCCAAATTGCCGCGGATAAAACATGTATTTTTGAAGTAAATTATGCGTATTTTTCCTTGAAATTTTTAGACGTTTTAGATAAAATTGCGAACAAAATTGTCTAAAAAAAAGTTGAAGAAAAAGATTCAAAATTATCTCAGTAAATTCGGTTTCTGTTGAGGGAAATATGACAACGTCTGAAGGCTCTTACGGCGCTCTTGATTAGCACGGCAGTATTGGCGCCTGCATTGCGATTAACAGTCTATAAGCAGAATAAAACGATTCAGAGACTTTCTCATTAAACTAATAATAACCCACTTGAGGGTAATAACTTTGTGACATCAGTTAAGTTTAAACCTGAATATCTATAAGGTAGCAACTGAATTTGCAATCGTGCTAACTACGTGTGTAAAGAAAATCCCGTCATCGTATTATCTAACGTTATCCTGTAAATTCAATGCAATTCGTTTAGTTTTAGTTTTACACCATGTATACAAGGTAACCACCATAGTAACGTTATACATATATTTAAATATAATTCCTTCCAAAAATAAAGAAGAAAAAAAAACCCCGCAAGCCATTGGTGATCAACGAATTTCATCAATCTGACTGATTATTAATTATGTAGGTTGATAATTGATGCAACGTGAGCAAGTAAAATCTTCAGATGAGTTTAATCGGAGCTTTGAAATGAAAATTCGGTGTGAAACTACCTCATTTTGGATTTTCCGCAAGGAACAATGTATTTGGGGCAAATTTTATATGATTATGGCAATGCTGCCCTGTAAAGCTCCTTCGTTACAGTCGCTGAAATTAGTCGCTTAGTCTCGGTAGAACTGGAGGAAGAGATGTGTCACTGTCGCTTTCCTCCTCCCCCCCTCCCCCCTCGCAAAAGTAGAAAGATATGGGTGCGAGTAGTTCTTACCACACGGACATAAACTAAAGGAAAATGACAGGTCAATTATTTATAATCCCAGCGGTAGGAGCAAATTGGACTACATTTTGCAAGAAGGAACTACGAGTTCTGGCTCAGTTTAAAAACAACGCTCGCATCATGAGTTTCTCCATGCACATAAGTGTTTTTTCGGATGCGCCAGATATTTCAGTTTTGATTGCAAAATGCAGTCCAACTAAGGCTCAGATAGAATTTAATGTTCATGCAGAAATGCGTGATACACATAATTTCTATGATACATGACCAGTTAAGTGAGACTTTACGTGTTTTCACAGACGACTCCTGCAGGTTAGCTAAGACAAATTAATTTATTCTTCGGAGGAATACCAAGTTTTTACATCAGAAATTATTGGATTTATGCTGTTTTGGAAAATGTGGCTAATAACGTCATCCATTGCAGTTTGGCACTATTACCGTAGGCAATTAACCCGAAGTATTTGATTCGTATAGTTTAAATAAACTTGTCACTGATACAAGCAAATAAAACCTCATTTCCCTCCATTTTCAATATTCTGCAAGCAACGCTCGTCATTTTCTTCGAAACCGAAGGCTCCGTGAGGTCTCAGATGGTTGAGCCAATGGAGGCTATTCTTCAAAAGCCATAAATTCCCTATAAAAGTTTCCTTGACCCAAAGTGCTCGTGAATTACTGGCTGCTAAATGGCAAAATTTTTTGCAATGATTTTATCGATCGGTAATACACACACTGTCGTTTTCAGGAACGTAGCTTCATTCTGAGGTTACAAACTTGACTCATACAATTCAATTTTTAATAAGAATGTGCTTGCGCAATTTGTATTAAAAAATTGTCTGATTTTTGCGTGAGGTCAGATGAAAAATCTGTGAAATTTTCAGTAAAAAAGTCCAAAACCTCCCACGATAAAAATTGATAAAAACGCAGATTGCGCGCTAAGAAATGGATTTCAGACTTTTTCAATAAGCCCAAACTAACTTTCGTGCGATTTTACCTGTTAAGAATGTATTTATCTGACTGTATCTCTTGCGTGAAACGGACCCATTTTACGAGCAATCTTTAACCATGCCCAGTAAAATTCCCACTGAAATATTATTGCGGTTTAAACTGGCAAGATGAACTTTAGATTGTTCAGCTGACGGCATGAAGACGAGAAATATTTCCTCATACGTTCGAGAACGCGAGGCTACGTTTCAGCTTCGACGAACCTGAAAGTTCGCGGGACGGGTGAAGGAAAAGTCGGAGAGAACTTCTAATTCTCAAATCTAATTTTGAAAGTCCGCGTGGATGAGGAACTCCAGGTGATCCTTCAAAAGGGCGAGGATGAAATCAATGTGCGAGGAAAAACTTCAAAATATCAAAACGACGGAAAAGAAATATTGGAGTAGTGGAAAGGTTTTCCATCTTCTTGCGTTACTCTTTGTATCGAACAATCCTTCAGAAGTGGTTTTCCATCTTCTTGCGTTACTCTTTGTATCGAACAATCCTTCAGAACGACTTCATACACCGCACAAAAACTGCAAGAGGGTGCCATATTGGCTTTCTTTGACCAGAGATGGAAAATTTCTTAGAATTTTTTCGTATGAATTTCATAAAATTTTCTTGAATATCTTGTATGATACCTCAGTAGGATAGCATAATACTGTAGCATCAACAGGAAGACAATCTGAAACTTTTTTCGGACTTCCGAATATTCACGAGTTCTCCTAAAAAGTGGAAACTTTTATTTTATCAGATTAAATTTGTCAATCTCCAACCTTTCATACGACGTTTCTCTTTAGTGCCGAAACTGGTCCATTTGGAGAGATCAGAGGCCTCAGGAAGTAAATTGTATTCAATATGAGTAAAAAATATTGCTCGATTCTTCACGATAAAAGGATAGTTTTCAAAGAACTTCAAGAGGATTTCTCCTTTTAATTTTATGGTGATCTCGAAAAAATTGCGAATAAAACCCTTCGAAAATTCTGAATGAGAAAAAAATCACATGTTCTCCTAAAAGAAAGAAAACTTGTACTTTATCAAAATACATTTGGCAATCTTCAAACTTTCATACGACGTCTCTCTTTAGTGCCAAAATTGGTCATTTGGAGAGATCATAGGCTGCAGGAAACTAATTATATTCAATTTGAGCAAATGGTAATGCACTATTTCTCCGCTACGAAACATTTTTTTAGAGAGATTTAAGAGGATTCATCCTTTTAATTTTATCATGAACTTGAAAAAATTGAAAATAAAATTCTCTAAAAATTCCAAAGAAGAAAACATCACAAGTTCTCCTAAAAAATGAAAACTTCTATTTTATCAGAATAAATTTGGCAATCTCCAAACATCACACGAAGCAGTGGCGTGGCGTGAATTGCTATACATATATCGATTGTTATGCAATTCAAGCCTATGATAAAGAATCTATTATTATAAGGTGGTCGCTGCGATCACCCTGTTTATCGATCCTTCTCCATAGGTTCAAATGGCATTACAATCGATATATAGCAAATCACGCCACGCGACTGATACGACGTTTTTGTTCAGTGCCGAACCCGATCCATTTGGAGAGGTCAGAATTGCGATTTATCGATTGTAATGCCATTTAAGCCTATGGTAAAGAATCGATTATTATCGTATTCGCTGCGAATACCCTGTTTATCGATCCTTTTTCATAGGTTTAAATGGCATAACAATCGGTTTATCGCAAATCACACCACGCCACTGAATTACGACGTTTTTGTTTAGTGCCGAAACCGATCCATTTGGAGAGGTCAGAATTGCGGTTTATCAATTGTAATGCCATTTAAGCCTATGGTAAAGAGTCGATTATTATCGTATTCGCTGCGAATACCCTGTCTATCGATCCTTTTCCATAGGTTTAAATGGCATAACAATCGGTATATCGCAAATCACGCCACGCCACTGAATTACGACGTTTTTGTTCAGTGCCGAGCCCGGTCCATTTGGAGAGGTCAGAGGCCGCGGGGAACAAATCGTATTCAATCCGAGCTTATTTGCTGACGCCCTCGGCTAAAACACGGGAAAACAACCGAGCTCTCTTCCCTTTTTTTTTAAAAAAAAAAGAAAAAAACAAAAAAATGAGGGGGATTTTAATTTGATGGCGTCGGTTGGCGAGGCACGGAATGTAAATCGAGTTGCTCGGAGTTGGAAAATTCCCGATTTCCCTTCGAGGGAGGACGTGAGAGCGGGACTAAACCGCCGGGAGTTCTTTTAATCAGGCTAATGTTCGTGAATTATTTTAGTCTTACTCGGAATTCGACGATCGCGATCTCGACTTCGGCTCGCTTATAAGTCTTCGTCGCTCCGCCCGGCTTGATTTTGTCGGGGAATTAGGGAAATGCCGCTATTTCTTGTGAGGGTGTCGAGGAAAAATCACGCCTTCGGATGCTTAAATCTTGAAAGGCGTATTCAAAGTTCAACTCTAGGTTAATATAGGGTCCCTTTATACTGAGAGTTAAGACAAACCCTCTGCCGTGATAGCGAAGAGAGCCGTAAGTGCAAAAATGAAGTTTTGAGAAGACGGGCTCAGAAGCTTCTGACAAGAACATTTTGTTGAAAGAAGCCTTCGTTCTTTGTCAAATTGCCACTAATCGTCCGGAAGACTCCTAGAAATCGTGTGGATGATTAAAAATCGACTGATTTCATTTCCATTACATAAAAAGGGTATTTTTCATTTTCATGCTGGGTTCTTGTTAGGCAAGACAGCCGTAAGTGCTATCTTCTGCATGCTTTCGTGGTTGCGTTTTGGACGCACAACAAACACATTTTCAGGTTAGAAATCGGCAAAAGAGGGCGGCACCTTACTAGAAAGCACTGTTTTCATTGGCTCTCATGTATCTGCGGCTGTCTTGAAAAAAACTATGTCATTTTTTGTGCACTTACGGCTTTCTCATACGTCTTGTTTTCATTAAATTAGGATGAATTTTGCTGTTTTAGCTGTCTCAGTAATTTCATCTAAAAGAGTTTTGACGAATTTTGAAGGAAACTCGATTTCGAAAATTTTGCACTTACGGCTCTGTTCGCTATCACGGCAGCCCTTCTCATGGGGTTACAAACGGGGACAAAGGTTACACAAATTGATAGTTTTTCGTAATCTTTGATCGTCTCATCCTCAAATTCCTTTCCCCGTTCATGCTCTCATTCCGTTTCTTTATTACTCCCCGGTCCACTCTAGATTATAATATTTACAATCGGTGAAAATGTAATCTTCATTCCCGTTTGTGACACAGTGGAGGCCTAAAATACGTGAACCAATCAGAGATGGATTCACATTGTCTTAACTCTCAGTAAAAAGGGACCCTCGGTTAATAGCGAATTGAAAGAAAACGTCTTGAAACAGGTATCTCGATTCACGACGTTACAGATTTCTCGTCGAATTTTCCGATCAGCCGGAAAATTGACAGCATTATTTCTTGGAATTTCCTTAATTTGACTCCATCCGGTGTAACTGGATCCTTGGGATTGCAAAGGAAAAATCATGCCTTGAGATGCTGAGCTTCTAGAGGCTGGATTCAAAGTTGGCTTTCAACTCTAGGTTAATACTGTCGTGCTAAGGAAGAACGCCGTATGAGCCTTCAGGCGTTGCCATTTTTTCCTCAACAGAAACTTAATTTACTAGGAAAATGTTGAATATTTTTCTTGGATTTTTTAGAAAATTTTGTTCGCAATTTTATCTGAAACGTCTGAAAATTTCAAGGAAAAATACGCATAATTATCTTCAAAAATACATGTTTTATCCGAAGCAATTTGGCAACTCGCGAATGTTCATAAGGCGTTTCTCTTTAGAACGGCAGAATATGCATGCGTCAAGCGCGCACCGTGGTGTGCGCCTGTACGCGCAATGCGTGAAGTATTCCTGCAGTCTTGTAGGCGCTACACTGTGAATCAAAGATAGTATCGATGGGCAAGAGCGAAACCACGATTCTATATTGCGATTTCTCCATGCGAATGTTCATACGGCGTTTTTCCCCAGCACGACAGAATAGCAAATTGAAAGCAAAAGTCGTGCAACGATTTATCTATCTCGATTTACGACGTTGCGGATTCCTCATTGGATTTTCTAATGAGCCAGAAAATCGACAGCATTATTTCTTAGGATTTTCTTAACTTGACTCCGCCCAGTGTAACTGGATTCTTAATGTACAATTGGACTGGCAGATTGTGAAGGTAGGGGTGTTCATCAGACTTTCTTCATGCGCTCATCGTGATTTTTCAGCCATTTTCTACATGAAACAACTTATATTTTTGCCGCAGCTGAAGTTTGCAATGGGCCCATTGCACAGTTGTTTTCAATTCGCCTTCAGTTGTGTGTGCAGCAATTGTTGTTACGAGTGTGTTGTGCGTGCCGCTTTCAGCGCATTACATACTTGACTCTCTGAAGGCGTTTTATGTGCGCACTGCGCAAGTAGTGAAATCTATTGGAGAAAGAACAAATTAGCGCACATAAAACGCCTTCAGAGAGTCAAGTATGTAATGGGCTGAGATCGGCACGCACAACACGCCCGTAACAACAATTGCTGCAGACGCAACTGAAGGCAGACTTAAAACAACTGTGCAATGGGCCTAGGTTGCAAACTTTATCGAGAGCAAGAAGAAGCGTTAATTGGAAGTATTTCTGTCAAACGGAACTAAGCGCCAATTTGAGTTTCTTTTGAAGAATTTAGAATGCCGGATAGCGCGTTCTGTCAAACAGATCTAAGCGCCATGAAAAATCATTGCGAGTATAGGAACAAATGAGCCCGACGTCCGGTTCCGCCGGCAATCCAAGCCCCCCTCTACCCTCCTACCTCGATGGCGCTTAGTTCCGTTTGGCAGAAATATGTCCAATGGGCCTGTTGCAAACTTTTGCTTGAGCAAAACTAAGAGTTGTTTCTTATAGATAATACCTCAAAAATCACGATGAGCGCATCGGCAAAGTCTGAAATGCACTCATAACTTCACAATCTGCGTAAGAAATTTGCGTGTTTTTAAGCCTCCCGCTTCAAAAACGATACTACGGCGTAGGTGAACATTTTGTAAGAGGAGTCGCTCCATTGTCGGCGATATTCATCATGGCCGACGCTTGCGCGCAGTTCCGCGCGTAATTCAAGGAGAGTTCAAGGTCAATCCATTCGGGCGTGGAAAATATGAACGTTAACACACCGATTGTTATCTGGTCTAATCCAGTTCAGGTGTTATCTCGTCCCATCAAACGTGTTTTGGCGGATTGGCGTCGGCCATGATGATTATTGCCGACGATGGAACGACTCCTCTTACAAAATCTTCACCTGTGCCGTAGTATCGTTTTCGAAGCGGGAAGCTCAAAAAACCGCAAATTTCTTACGCAGACTGTGAAGTTATGAGTGCATTTCAGAGTTTGCCGATGCGCTCATCGTGATTTTTGAGGCATTATCTATAAGAAACAACTCTTAGTTTTGCTCTAGCAAAAGTTTGCAACAGGCCCATTTGACAAGACTGGAGTTCCTCCATTTAAACCTATGCTAAATAATCGATTCTATGACGGAGCACCTGGCTCCTCTAAGAATCGATACATTTCCATAGGTTTAAACGGAGAAAGGACGGTGTCGAATCCAGCCGTTTGATCAAGTCCCGTCTCGTCATGTGTGTTTTGCACTGAGAAAAAACTATGGCTTATAAACCTATTAGAGGTAAATATGGAACACCACTAATAGTAGTACCTCTACATATAATAATAGCACATATACCTTAGTTATGGTACGGGGTACCTCAATTAGGTATAGAGTACCTGTATAGCGAGAGTATGGACCAAAGACATAAAGACGGAGCGCTCGTATCTAAAAGCACGGGGAAAAAGTGAAGCTAGGTTCGGCGCTGCGCGCTTGTGTGAGTGTGTCAATGAGCGCGGGAATCCATGGCGGCAAACGGAAATTTGATTTGAACTTGTCCTCTTGATTTTTCCACATTTCTTCTTCGAAACGTATTTTAAATTCCTAAAACGAATGTACTAAGAAAGTTCGGTCTGCGTCCTAATATAATACACCTACTTTTGCTCGGTAACAGGCAGTAATCTCAGATAAAGTTAGTTTTTCTTCTGCTCATGGTGGTTCTGCAGGTTCAAACAGGCCGTTACAGTTCTAGATCAACGTTACTCCCAAATGAAATTAATCGGTCGACGACGGACTGAAACTAACCTAAAGTTAAAAAAATATGAGTGTGTACCTGAATTTGGGCAAAAATCAACCTGAATTACTTTGTTTCCGCAATTTTATTTATTAGTTCCCGCCCTACATTTGAATTCAAACTTGTCCCGATTTCGCCGCCAATCCTCTAGCCAATAGTAGAGGTGATTGAAAAGAAGCTCTAGAAGCTTCATTTTTTGCTTTTAGTGCTCCGTCTTTATGTCTTTGGTGTGGACCGATCGCTTCATGGAGGGCTTAGGGCCCAAAAGTGCAGCCACCCTTCTAACCAATTTCTAACGCACAAAATTTCACTGCCAGTCTGCAGATTCCAATTCTAACTACTCTAACCACGATGGCAAAGAATGTACAGAAATGAGCGTTCTTCCGCGAAATTGAGTAAATTTATGCAAAAACTGAGTCAAACACGTGCTTAATAAACGACGGTTCGTAACAATAGTATTACTAAATCGTTCTGGATAATTGAAATTCATAGGTTGGCTGCATTTCTGGGCCCTAACTTTATTCGCAGAAGCATCGGTGAAGGCCTGGTGGATTTTCGGAGTTTCACATCTGTCCATACTCTCGCTATACAGGTACTCTAATTAGGTACAGAGACCTTAGTATGGTTCACAGACCGAGAATCGTTAGTTTATTTACGACTATTATAGGTGTTCCATATTTACCTCTAATAGGTTTATAAACCATAGTTTTTTCTCAGTGTGGCAGGTTGGTGTTGGCCATGTTGAATATTGCGTAGCATCTTGGTGCGTTAGGGTTGGATGGAACGACTTCTCCTACGAAATGTTCACATGTGCTGTAATATCGTTTTTGAAACGGGAAGCTTACCAAAATGCATTTTCCTAAGCAGATTGTGAAATTAGGAGTGTATTTCAGACTTTCCCGAAGCGCTTATCGAGACTTTTAAGGCAGTTTCTATGAAAATCAACGCTTTTGCTTGCTCTACATGAAGTTTGCAACCTATGCCCATTGTACAGTTGTTTTCAATTTGCCTTCAATTGCGTCTGCAGCAATTGTTGTTAAGAACGTGTTGTGCGTGCCGATTTCAGCGCATTACATACTTGACTTTCTGAAGGCGTTTTATGTGCGCAAATTTGTTCTTTCTCCAATAGATTTCGCTACTTGCGCAGTGCGCACATAAAACGCCTTCAGAGAGTCAAGTATGTAATGCGCTGAAATCGACACGCACAACACGTCCGTAACGACAATTGCTGCAGACGCAATTGAAGGCAGATTGAAAACAACTGTATAATGGGCCCGTTGCAAACTTCAGCTAAGCGCATCGTGATTTTTCAGCCGTTTTCTACAAGAAACAACTCTTTTTATTTGCTCTAGTTGAAGTTTGCAACAGGCTCATTAGAGCTTTATCCGGGATCCTCATGCAGGTCAGCCGGGCTTAAGCCGCCATTCCACCTCTGATTCCGGAGAAGTATCAAGATCCTTTGCACCCCCCGAAAAATACTTATCACCCCGTCTTAAACCGGGATCAAGATTACCCTCCCACGTCAGAGCGCCCCGAATAATCCACCCCATCGTCCCGGATTTCCCAAGGAGCTTTCCCGACCTCGAGTCCTTCGAGGTCCAATTAGACGTCCCCAGACTGCCGAACTCGCCGGGCTAATACAGGATAATCAAAGCGCCACACTCCGCAGAGCAAAAACCGCGTTCCTCCAATGACTCCTTCACGGCGGATACGCGGTTTTCGCCCGGAAGGAGGAACGCGGAGGAGGTTGCTAAGTCCGCGACAATGCGGAGATGACTTCTCCCGGCTTAAATCACTGCCCCTCACGACGTGGGGGAGGAGGGGTTGGGGGTGGAAGAACGTCGTCGGTTGAGTTGAGTAAACTTTTCGGGGGCGCCACGACGAAAGGGGCGGGGGGGGGG
>NW_017547881.1:1194456-1211075 GCF_001854935.1 Bemisia tabaci
AAGGAGGGTCAGCGCCGCACGGCTCTCGTTTCCGGGTGTTGTCTTGTTTCCGGCGTGACGTCACTTTTTGGGGTCCTAGGCGATAAGGAAAACACGACTCCAGGGTTGGGTCCTAGGATGGCGTCGCACACTGGACGGAGTTAATTTGAAAAGTCGGACGGAATCTGGAAACTTTGAAAGCTTATATTTCCGAAAAATGTGGAACAAAAAAGTTCGAAAATCGTTCTATTCGGTTTTTCATAGTTCATTGTCATTTACAGTTGTACTTAGTTCCATTTACCACAAATGCGATCAAGTGAATCGGGTAACTTACTTCCTAGATACAGATTTTTAACAACGTGCCGTCGCCTAGCTAACAAAAGAGCGCAACTAAACATCAAGATGAGCCCAGAAAAGCATCGAACCGCGTGGAGAACAGGGCTCATTTTAGAGTGTTACTTACGTTCTTACGTCAAGAAGGCGACGATACACGAAAACATCCACACTTATGCACAAGTTCGCAACCGCGAGGCTTGAATGCTGCGACTAGACTGCTGCATGTAGTGCGGTGTCTTCAATTTGGGCAAAAACCCGCTAAATTCACGAGTGTACCGAGATGGAAATTCGTGTTTCCGGAGAATATCTGACAACACAGCAACGGACATCAATCAATACGGTCGCATTCGTANTTTACAACGACTTGGCCTCATCGGATGCTGAGTACTATAGGCATGGACCATTGAGGTATACTATTAACTATACTATACGAACTTGCGTATACTATTACGAAACCGGTGACGAGGCGTGAATAATCAATGGAGATGTTGCATTTGTGAGGAATTTGATTACTGATTCTTATGTAAAAGTTGGCGAGAAACACGACGGTGCCACTGGTTTTCTCTGAAATCCACTCCCAAGCTTAAAAAAAGCTCTCAAGTTGAGGCCAAAATGGAGACCAATAGACCGATTAACAAGGTAGGAATTTAAGCATTCTGATACATGCGTCCTAACCAATATACCTATCACGTACAGTGCGATTCGTGCGACGAAAGCAACTCCTAACTAAGATATTAAGGTTCGTATTTTACATTGGTCAAGGAAGTTTAAATTCCTCGCTTAAAATAAACAATAGTCCAATGGAGATGTTTCATGTGTGATAAATTTTCGATTTGACTGTTGATTCTTTTGTAAAAGTTCGCGTGAAACACGACGGTGCCACTGGTTTTCTCTGAAATCCACTCCCAAGCTCAAAAAAAGCTCTCAAGTTGAGGCTAAAATGAAGGGGATATCCCACGCTATCCTGAGAGTCCACCTCTACATCAAGACAAACTCTCCATGCGAAGATAGGGAGCAAATACATTGACAGGGTTGCCGCTTTATTTGGGGACTCCAAAACTGAAAACACGGCAACCCTGCTAATGTATTTGCTTCCTATCTTTGCATGGAGAGCTTGTCTTGATATAGATGTGGACTCTAAGGATAGCGTGGGATATCCCCTCCATTTTGGCCTCAACTTGAGAGCTTTTTTTGAGCTTGATAGTTGATTTGAGGGGACTCCAAAACTGAAAACACGGCAAGCCTGCTAATGTATTTGCTCCCTATCTTTGCACGGAGAGTTTGTCTCTTGGTGGTAAAATTCTCTTTTTGGGCAAACCTACGGATTCGTTGGATCGTTATCGAATTAATTTTATCGATAAATCCCTATCTTGAGAATGCTTTATCAATCAAGGTCATTCGATAAGGAGTCAACAATCGACCCGCAGGTTGTTAAAAATGGAAAAGGTAGTGGTGCTTAAGGACAAGGCAAATTTAAAAATGCGTGGTACCATCCATTCAATTTCTTATTCTTGATTTCCGACTTTAATTCAATTTCCTCCGATTTTAATTTTAAATTACTCTTTTCTGTTTCAGGTAAAGAAACGTAATCATTTACAATCATTCTCGCTCGTAAATTACGGTGAAATAGTGGTGAGTAAAAACAGTAAATGGTCCTTATTCACTACGTTGAAATAATGTTTTTACGACGTTTCATCCATGCGTTGTTTATCTCAGTTTCGCGTGGCATTCTGTCCGTACTTTTTTACGTGGTGTGACTAGTAGCCCTGATGGAGATGTTGCATGTGTGAGGAATTTGCGATTTGACTATCGATTCTTATGTAAAAGTTCGCGAGGAGCACGATGGTGCCACTGGTATTCTCTGAAATCAGCAGTCATGCCGTGTTTTCAGTTTTAGAGTCCCCAATTAAAGTGGCAGCCCTGTCAATGTATTTGCTCCCTATCTTTGCATGGAGAGTTTGTCTTGATGTAGAGGTGGACTCTCAGGATAGCGTGGGATATCCTCTCCATTTTGACCTTACTTTGAGAGCTTCTTTTGAGCTTCGGAGATGATTTCAGAGAAAACCAGTGGCACCATCGTGTTTCTCGCAAACTTTTACAAAGGTATTGATAGTCAAATCGCAAATCCCTCACGTATGCAACATCTCCATTATCGATATTTCCCCAAGGGAAGCCGTGGCAAAGAATCGATTATTAAGGAGCTAGTTGCGAACACTTTGTGTATTGATACTTTTACACACGTTTAAATGATAGATCAATCGATGTATCGCAAAGCACGCCTCGATGCGTTGAAAAAGCGCCCCCGAAATTTGCGTTTATGGGTGTGGATAAGTGGCGTGGCGTGCTTTGCGATATATTGTTATGCCATTTAAACCTATGGAAAATGATCGATAAGCAGGGTGTTCGCAGCGAACACTTTAATAATCGATTCTTTGCCACAGGTTTAAATGGCAGAACAAGCCATGTATCGCAATTTACGCCACGCCACTAGTGTGGATGAGTGGATGATAATGACTGTTGAACTAGGGAGAGCAAGTCTGGTTTCAGGCGATGATTGACTGAGCTGAGGGTTCTTTTACGAGGTCACTGAAAAAAAAAAAGATTGGTAGAATTTACCATTCCTTCATGCTAAATTTCACAAAGCGTCAATTTAGAGTCATCTCTGCCAGAATAAAGGTAAACGTTACTATATACTGGTACAGGTAACCACTCCTCTGGTAGGATCGACTTGAAGATTGGTAGAATTTACCATTCATTCACGCTGTGTGAAATATAGCGTGAAGGAATGGCAAATTCTACCAATATTTTTTTTTCAGTGTACTCGTGGGCTGACACCAAAATGGACGCATTTCAATGGCTAGAAGAGGTTTACCTACGTTGATGGTCAGGAGGAAAGGAATCGTCAAAGTTTTGTTTGGTGCTATTGACAGTTTCTGGAACTCATGTTACAGATAACTAAGAATGTCGGTGGTCACTAGATTCCTCATCATCCATGGACTCCATTTCGCAATAAGGAACTACTATTTCTGACTCACTTTAAAATTGACATAAGTGCCATTAGATTTCCTGTGGAGATAGATGCTTTTAAAAATGAGGCGGGGAAGTAATTCCTCATTGCAAAATTCAGTCGATATGATCTCAAGGAAATCCACAAGTGAACACTAAATAGTTGTTATGGTAAATAAATATCCCGGGATTATATTGATGGCAACCTAGGGTCTTTATACATTGAATTTTGTTATGCAAAAGCGATGATAATTTAAAACCTCACTTGTTAAAGTTGAACGTAGAAAAAAGTCGTCCTTTTTAGCGAAATTCCGCTAGAATTTCTCCGCTTTCAATACACAACGCCTGGGTGCAACTATTCGTGTCCGACGGATGCTCGTGTTGCATACCGCTAAATTGAAGGCGTTTTGCGTTTTATCGAGCTCACTGCTGAAATGACTGATGAGAGCGTGCCGCCGCGCCAAAATTTATTTTACTACCTCGTTGGGAATTGGAGAAGCGTAATTTCACGTTCTGTCAAACGGAACTATGTGCACAGTGTATGAGCCGTGGGCATGTGTATTTAGAGCCTTGTGGACAGGGCTCATGAGTTAAAGTCGATCGCGAGTTGCCACGGCGGCGGCTTCGTCACTGGTGCTTCATATTTCCCATTCAATTATGGCCCGAGCACTAACGAGCGCACCCTATCTTTCCCGCTGCACATAGTTCTGTTTGATAGAAATACGTCCATTTCTCACCTGCTTATAAATCTGTTTGATAGAAATTGTCACCTTCAAAGTATCACAAGGCAAAGTATCACAAGCGCCATGCGACGTTTGAAAATGGCCCATGGCATTTAATTTTTTTACACAGAAATTTTTGGTTGAATCCGAATGAGAATTTCACTGAATTCTATTGGCAGCACAAAGAAAATTCAATAATATTTTCAAACAGCTCCGTTGAATAATTTCTCTGTAAAAAAATAAAATGGCGGAGGAAATGTTTAAACATCGCATGGCGCTTGTCACCGCAATCACACGCTGAATGTGGGAGCTGAATGTGGCTTGAATGTGGAAGTCATCGGCCCGATGCCTGAATTTTGCGCGTGACGCGCAAAATTCAGCAACGATTCTCAGCAACCATCGGACCAATTTTGAATTTGTCTGAACTATTCGAGTAGATTTAATACACATCTGGATGATAATAACTCGAATTTGCTAAATTTCAGCCGTTGGGCGATGACTGTTGACTTCCACATTCAGGTGCTAAATTCAGCGTCTGATTACGGCATGAGATACTTTGCCCGAAAGGTGACGAAATACGTACAATTCATACCTTGTCCAGAGGCCCATTTCATTGCACAGCCCACAGATTCATATTGCATTCGACGGTGGTTGATTTCGAGCGCCGATTTTACCTCAGACGACCACATACATATTACAGTGATGGTTGCGGCCTGGATCCTCGGAAGGCGGCCGATCGCGGCCCGGAGCCATTGTGCTAAGTTTCCCGAGTCGCTCCGAAGTGAAAAGACAAAGGTAAAGCGGATAATCCCGGGCGCGTATTGCCGTAGTTTCCTCGGACGGGCCCTGCGCCGGGGCCGGGATGTTTAAGTTGTCGTCTCCTCATCGGGTAATCTTTCCCCTTCTTTTGTCCAAATATTTACTCGGAGTAATCGTCCGGGAACTTTCGTCCCGCGGGGGAACAAATTGAAACTCCAATTCGCCGCCTTCCGCATCCACCCGGGCCTGAGGAGCGAGGAATCCGCGCAAATCTTCCGACGACTTCTTGCCGTCCAACTTTCGCCGAGCTTCGACTCGAGACCGCCCCGCTTTGTCAGATTTACGGATGAACCAGGTTAACCGAACCGCACTGGAAAAAAAAACACATTGGAGCTAGAGTCCAGATTCTTAAAAACATATTTTTAGTGAAGTCCCATTTTTGAAATTGATAGACAAAGCTAAGTCAAAAAGACGAACGAGATATAGGGATCCTATCGGTGGAAGCAGGTGGTTACAATAGACAAAGGAGTTGGGTAATAGACTAACTAACTGCAATTCACGAGAGACCCTATAGTTAGTCCATCATTTTCTCCCTATAAGTCTATAGGAGCCACCTATTTTATCCAATATGATCGCTTCAGACTCCCCCTGTCCTCCTTGTCTATGCACTGGAAAAAAAAACCACATTGGATCTGGAGTCCAGATTCTTAAAAACGTCGACAAGAAAAAGTACTCTTGATTCAAACAGAATTTAGCTAAAATCAAGAACCAAGCCTCTTAATTTGAGCGGATTTCGTTTTGATTCAATCGAAAATTTGATTGAATCAAGAGTATTTTTTCTTCTCATTGTTTTCATGAGTCTGGACTCTAGATCCAATGTGTTTTCTTTTCAGTGTACTGAGAAATTAAAAGATTCAAAGTTAATTCCAGTAATTCTAATTTTATTTATTATAGCTACACTGGAAAAAAAACACATTGGATCTAGAGTCCAGACTCTTAAAAACATCGACAAGAAAAAGTACTCTTGATTCAATCAGAATCTAGCTTAAATCAAGAACCGAGCCTCTTAATGTAAGCGGATTTCGTTTTGATTCAAGCAAAAATCCGATTGAATCTAGAGTATTTTTTCTTGATAATGTTTTCAAGAGTCTGAACTCTAGATCCAATGTGTTTTTTTTCCAGTGCGACCATATATGGTTCGATTGAAAAGTTAAAAGATTTAAAGTTAATTCCAGTAATGGACCACTGGACACGGTACGAATTTAAGTATTCTGATACATGCTTCTTAACCAGAATTTCACGTAAAACACGATTCGCGCGTCGAAAATTATTGAAACCAACTCCTAAAGGAGACATTAACATTTTTATTTCACATTGGTTACGAGGAATTTGAACTGCCCGCTCGCAAGAAACTCAAAGCTCTAAGCGAGTCAAATCGCGCACTGCAACGGTTTCAGCAAGCTTCTCAATCAAACCATGTTCATTTCCCACCATGTGTTGTTCAAACTATAAGTAATTTGCTTTAGCTGAGCCAAAGCGTCCAGATTGAGGTTGCCAGATTTTTTTTTATCGCAGAGACGTTCATGATAACGTTTAGCGCGCGATGTGAATCACGTAGAGCATTGAGTTTTCATTAGCGGGTGGTTTCAATTCACGCACCAAGAATCATTAAATATCTTCGGAAGGAGTTGATTTCGGTAATTTTCGTTGTGCGCATCGTGTTTTATGTGAAATTTTGGTGAAGAAACATGTATCAGAATGCTGAAATTTGTACCTTGTCTAGTGGCCCTTTCTAATTTTAATTATTATAGCTATATGATTGAAACTGACAATAAGTTTATAAACCTAGTTATAGATTTTTAGGTTGTTTTAGGATAGGTATAGGTAGGATAGATAAAAAGAAGTATGAAATTAAGCAAATGACGAAGTATATGTGATTCATAAAAAAATTTAAACTTGTTGGGAAAAACAGTTCGGTCGTATGAACCGAATGTACAGTGTTCAATGTCGGCCATATTGCTCTGTTCGTTCGACCGCTCTCTCGGTTCTGGGAACCGTATCCTCGGTTTATAGAACAGAGCTTTTTCGATTGTTCTGTTCGATCTGAATCAGTGTTCGAAACTCCCAGGCGCCAACGCGCCAAATGCGCCTAAGAAATCGACCATGGCGCCTAAAAAATGAAGGCTCTGCGCCAATGTGGCCCCTAAAAATCGCCCCCCCCCAAAAAAAAAAAAAATCCCAATTTTTCTGTTTGGTGATTTTTCGAAATTTCCTCCAAGTTACAGTTACTAGTTCTGTAACTAAAGCATATTGCGTCTAACTTTTCACTAAATGCACCGTGATTTATAGGCAAAAAGTGATTTGGCCCCTAAATCGATCTCGTTGCGCCACATGGCGCCTGAAACTCAAAGGTGAGTTTCGAACACTGATCTGAATAATTGGTTGCATGAAGCAAATAGTTAGTGAGCCAGTTAATATACCTAAAGACATTCAGCATCACAGACTATTAACGTCTTTACAAAGAATTTGGAAGTATTTGCAGCAAAAATTTGGACTCTATACACGTATCGAGTGGCCGGGCTCTCGACGATTGCAATAAAGCGCGACTTATGCACGGTGCGCTTAAAAGCCGCCCTAAACAAAACGCTGTTTTTAGGAATAACTTTGAATAGGTCTTTTGCATTTCTTTGGTGAGTCCGACGGAGAACAATGTCTGTCAACCCCGGAGAACAGTTTTTTCTCCGCGAACTCGTTCCATGTTTGTACACCCGCGACGAAGTACATGCGACTGCCGCACAGTGGATCGAGTCAACAGGAGAGGCCGAACAAAATTTAGTAACTCCAAGCGCGTATAACTCCGTTTATACAAAACTTTGAGGTTCTAAAAGTAGTTTTATTGGTTTCCTCGTGACATTTCCTTTTAGTTGCACCCCTTGAACTTTAAAATGTGACGAAATGAACATCAAAATGGAGATGTTGCATGTGTGAGGAATTTGCGATTTGACTGTTGATTCTTATGTAAAAGTTCGCGAGAAACACGACGGTGCCACTGGTTTTCTCTGAAATCAACTCTCAAGCTTAAAAAAAGCTCTCAAGTTGAGGCCGAAATGGAGGGGATATCCTACGCTATCCTGAGAGTCCACCTCTACATCAAAACAAACTCTCCATGCAAAGATACGGAGCAAATACATTGACAGAGCTGCCACTTTATTTGGGGACTCCAAAACTGAAAACACAGCATCACTGCTACTGTATTTGCTCCCTATCTTTGCATGGAGAGTTTGTTTTGATGTAGAGGTGGACTCTCAGGGTAGCGTGGGATATCCCCTCCATTTTGGCCTCAACTTGAGAGCTTTTTTTGAGCTTGGGGGTTGATTTCAGAGGAAATCAGTGGCACCGTCATGTTTATCGCGAACTTTTACATAAGAATCAACAGTCGAATCGCAAATCCCTCACACATGCAACATCTCCATTTACTCAATCCACTGTGCGTCGTGCAGTCTAAAAACGGAATCCGGAACTTTGAATGAAGAAGCGCTCGGATAGGAGGAGACCCCCCTCCCTTAATACACGCCCCTTCTCCCCTCCTCTGCCGAGGGATGAAACAATGTGACAAGACGAAGTTGGCGAGAACCGCGGGGGTTGTTAAAATTCTGCTTAGTTCTACGTTTTAATGTCTCCTTTGCGTGCGCAGTAGCTCGCAATGCATAAGCTTCCCCCCCCCCCCCCNCCCCCCCATATTCTGGGAAAAATTTTGGGTTTTAAGAGTTAGCAGGGCGGGGCTCAGAAGTTGCCATTTTACAGGGTGCTCGATCCATCCGTGTAGAAAATCTCGTCATGACTTCCACAGCGCTGGCTATACAGCACAAGGCGGAGAGGGAACATTGCTCGACTAAGAAACCTGCCAAAACTTTTGTAGTGCTTGATTTCATTCAATTGGACTATTGTTTTTATTGTAAGCGAGGAATTTAAACATTCTGGACTAACACTGGTAAAAAAAAAACCTCTTGGACCAATGCCGCGGTGCATTGACTTAAGAGTGCGGTTTCTTGTCGCCGAACTTAAGAGTCTTGAACTCTTGTTTCAAGCGGATTTCGCATTGATCCAATTCAAAATCCGCTTGAAACAAGAGTCCAGACTCTTAAATCCGGCGACAAGGAACTGCACTCTTGAACCAAGAGGTTTTTTTTACCAGTGAATGTAAAATACGAACCTTAATATCTTAGTTAGGAGTTGCTTTCATTGCGCGAATCGTATTGCACGTGATAGGTATATTGGTTAGGGCACATGTATCAGAATGCTTAAATTCCTACCTTGTTAATCGGTCTACCGGTATAACCAAAGATTCGCATAGAATGAACCTGCTGTGCAAAATGATTGTCGTGACGCACGAATAGTGGTGTCACAAATCCGATCTGTGATTACTTAGTGTACTGAAGGCGTTCAGCTTTATCCTATCTTATTGATCTTAAAACACGTAGCAGAATGCTTGACTTTGTACCTTGCCAGCCGGTCCATTGCAGTGGCGTGGCGTGAATTGCGATATATCGATTGTTATGCCATTTAAAGCTACGAAAAAAGATCGATTATCAGGGTGTTCGCAGCGAACACCTTAGTAATCGATTCTTTACCACAGCTTCAAATGGCGAGATATCGATAATCGATTATTCACGCCTCGCCACTGGTCCATTGGTATCCAAAGATTCGTCTTCAATAAACCGGCTATGCAAAATGACTGCCGTGACGCACGAATAGTGGTATCACGATTCCGCATTGAGATTACATAGTGTACAGAAGGCGCTCAGCTTTATCCTATCTTATTGATCCTGAAACATGTATCAGAATGCTTGAATCCGTACCTTACCAGCCGGTCCATTGGTAAAAAAAGATTCGCCTTCAATAAACTGGCTATGCAAAATGACTGTTGTGACGTACGAATAGTGGTATCACAATTCCGCATTGAGATTACATAGTGTGCTGAAAGCGCTCAGCTTTATCCTATCTCATTGATCCTAAAACACGTATTAGAATGCTTGACTTTGTATCTTACCAGCCGGTCCCTTGGTAACCAAAGATTCGCCGAAGCAAAGGATTGTGGATGCTAGGTTTCAATTCCGCGGATATTTTTACGGCAAAGCTTAGTGCGCGATTCAACTCTTGTGGACTTTTGGCTTCGTCAGTGGGGATTAACGCCTCATGAAACACTTAATATTTACGTTAGGAATTAATGTCAGTAACTTTCGTTGCGCGAATCGTGTCCTACACGAAATTTTGGTTGAGAAACATAAATAACATCGCTCAAATTCGTACTTTATCTACTGGTCCATTAAAGCCCAAAGATTCGCCTTCAATGGACCAGCTATGCAATATGACTATGGTAATGCACGAATAGTGGTATCACGAATCCGCATTGAGATTACATAGTGTGCTGAAGGCGCTCCTCCTCATCCTATCCTCTTGATCCTGGAACATGTATAAGAATGCTTAAGGTGAATCCAGGCTTGGAACTTCGCGATTTGGCCACCACGTCGCGCTGCTCAGAATAGCCACATATATTTGCCAAAATAATAAAAACCTTAATACTTATTCAAGATTGGAGATCCAGGGAATATGGCAACATACTTGAGGAACACTTAGTATAAAAATTTTCTCAAAATTCCCAAAAATGAAGTCTTAACTACGGCGGAAAGTAATTCCCATTGCGGCAATGGGAGAGAGAGAGACAGAACATGAGGGATTCGGTTGCGCGCTCGGCCGCCGCGCCGCCTCTGAGCTGAAAGTTTCAGCCGTACTTCCTCTACGCTTGTAATTCTAATTGCCAATATTTTTGGCTCAAAAAATCAAACAAAAATTAATCTATATCCTGCGGATCTGCTTTTTGTAATTCGAGGAATATTATTTCAGTAATTGTCTAAGGAAAGTGAAATTCTCAATGGTGACTGGTGGCGCTATGTCTAATCTTGAATTATCCCTAATCGAACCCTGGATTCACCTTTAATTCGTACCGAGTCCACAGGTCCATTTCCCCGAAAAACGGCGCTGGAGGCAACGCTCGAGGGCGGTGAAAGTTGAAAGCTCCGGAGTGGCGAGGCGCGTCGGGCGTCGGGGGAACATTCGCACGGGAGCACACGACACGGGGCGAAACAACAATAACTGTGCCAACAACATTATCAAAAGAAAGGAGCGAAATGAATTGATCCGCGCGGAGGGGGCGGGGAAGGGATGAGCCCCGGGGAAGGGATGAGCCCCGGGGAAGGGCGGACTAACAAAAAAGATAAGTGTGTTTGCCGTTCAGGAAGCCCCGTGCCGCGCCTGCACGGCCTTTCATGGGCGTTATCCTCGTTCGCACCGAAAAGCCCCCTTCACACGGTGCGTTTTCCGTCGAAAATTTCGCACAGTATCCTGCGGAATTTTATAAGCTGTAGATCGTCACCTTCCGGCCAAAGTATCCAGGGTTGCACGGGTGAAATGAAAAGTATAAAAAACTGAATATTTCCGTGAAATATTTCACGAAATTTTATAAACTTGTGAAAAATATGAAACATATTTACAGGGGCTGGGTACGCAACACGCACTGAAAAACACCAAAAGGCAAAAATCAATCGCATTTTTCTTAATTTTTCATTTAATTTCGAAAATTATTTTTCAATATTTTTCACATTTTTCTGTAATTTCATGAAATATTCCACATGAAATTTCAAAATTTTATTCTTCATGAAAAATCGCAACCTTGATCAGAAGCGCCTTGCGACGTTTAAAAATTTCCGCCGCCACTTCATTTTTTTTATAGAGAGATTGTTGATTAAATCTGTTAGAAAATCTCACTGAATTTTATCGGCAGCACAACGGAAATTCAGTGAAATGCTCGGAAGTTACACAGGGCACTTTCTTCATGAGCCGATGTCTTACAGTGTTCTACGGTTTAGGTCGATGTGACACAAAATCAGGTTGAGCAACAAAGTTCCTTGGGTTGATCTGACACAAAAAGGTAACACATAGTAACACTAAACACGGAAATTTTTAACAGTGTATGGACAGGAAAAATTTAAATGCTCGCGCTAAGAAGAAGAAGAAAAAACAAGCAGTGAACTCCAACACAATGTGTTGATAAGGCGCGTCATTAACTCGCACATATCAACCCCTTTAGTTTTCATTTACAGAGATTTCAAAATAGGCAAACAGCACAACAAGAGAATTCACGATCCAACACTGCGAGGTCAAAGACGCACCTTGACGAGACCGTGTATTGTGAAAGTAGAAAGCTATTCGATCGAATTTAAGTTTTTTGATCTGCCTCAAGCAAAATCTTATCAGATTCTTGAAGAAAAGTGCTACGGAATAATTTAAGCGAAGAAAGGAAAAATTCTGTCGAACTCCTAGAAGATAAAGTCGATTTAAAGGTATTTTGGGGCTAAAATACCCAAATCACCGGTAGTAAAAATCCCGTTATATTATTGAAAAGAAATTGACTCGATATAAATGCAATTGCATTAAATACGTCTTGATTTTGTTATTTTAAACGTCTTTCCATGCAAAGAAGTTCAACCATGTCGTTGCTTTATTCATTCATGAATTGAAAGTAAGCAATCTACATCCCGAAAATCTACTGATTTGCCGTAAAAAATTGCAGAAACTTGATATACCAGGTCGATGCACCCACTCGTTGAATTTACCAACCAATTTTGTGAGTGCAAATGTGTAAGAATCAATATGCTATAGTCATTTTGGGTGCATTTATTTTTCATGAAACAATAATAATTTCAATCCCGAAAAACCATCAATTTTCCGTATAAAATCGAAAAAATCAAAATATGTCAACTCCCCGACGTGAAAATTAGATTCTACGTATGTAAAATGTAAATACTTATGTATCGATATGCTGAACAGAACTATGTGTGGACAGTCAGAAGCCCGCGGCAACATTAATTCAACAGAAAAACTGTAAAAATTAGATAGGATTTTAGCCGCTTTGCCCGCCTCTCCTCGCTACTTACAACAAACCGTTCTTATACTCATCTCAAAATTTTTCTCAGAGCTTTGGGTTATTATCAGCTTCCATTTAAACTCCGGTTCGATGGCCGAATCGGCTGCCAAAAAAGCAAGCCACTGTTGAGGGGTTCTATGAGAAATTCGTGATATTATCGGCTCTCAGGAAATCACCCCATGGCTAAAATTGGTGGTATAAATGTTTAAGTGCTTAAAATAATCGTATTCAAGAAACTAAGGAATTAAACTATGGAGTCAATTTCTTTTTAATAATATAACGAATTTACTACCGGTGATTTAGCTATTATAGCCCCAGAATACTTTTAAAGCGCCTTTGCGTTCCAGAATCTCGACGGAATTTTTTTTTTTTTTTTTTTTGCTTAAACGATTCAAGAAACATTGTAGTTAAAAATATAAAGATTTTTCGATTTGGACGTATGAAAAATGTTTAACTCGTTCAGGCACACCGTGTATTGTATGGAGTACTGCTGTTATTCGACCGTTGTCTTCAGGTCAAAATTCTTACAAAGAAGCCCCTTGCAAGAGGCAAATTTTTTGTAATTTCTCCCAGTTTTTTCAGCGTTAGGTATATAAATGAATTGTTTGTCAAATTTTGAGGTCAATTATATTTAATTGTAATTTATACTTTCTTTTTTTCCCCTTCATTTTATTTTTCGTATCGAGGAGTCGAGGTTTTGTTGATTTCTTCGGATTTCGATTACTGTAACTTCTCTTCTATTCGGCCGATTTTTATGAATGAGGTCTCTTTTTATTTGTGTTTTAACGGAGAGTAAGGAAAAAATTGCTAAATACACGCGAAACAATTTTTTTTGAAAATTGGATGAATCCTAGCGTGACGGTGAAATGGTTAATGAAGCGTGAGTAATTGCACGGAGAAAAAAACTTCATGCGTAGGACCCGAAGTTTAGGTCATATGGATCTCTGAAGTTTTCGGATTGAGCATCTGAACACTTTAGGTCTAGGTGTCGAGGTTCGGATCACACATCTGAAACTTCAGTTCTTACATTTGAAGTGCTTCGGTTTTCATATCCGAACAACTTCGGTTCTCACATCCGAAAAACTTTGGTTCTCACAGCTGAAGTACTTCAGATGTAAGAGCTAAAGTTTCAGATGTGTGATCCGAACCTCGGCAGCTAGACCTTAAGTGTTCAGTAATCTGTAAACTTCGGAGATCCATATGACCTAAACTTCGGGTCCCACGCACGAGATTTTTTTCTCCGTGTGGGGTACGGGTATCGGCCGCGTTGGGACCCAAGGCGGCCCAAGGCCCATTGTTCTTCGTGACGCCGACGCAGTGATCAGGAGCGTGGGGAAGAGAGGGCTGAGTGGACTCCTGTATGAGCCACGTTTAGCAAATGGTCTAATGAGTCTCGAGGCTCATCACAGATTGCACTTACCACTAGCCTGCTGGCCCCGGGTATCAGAGCAAGGAGTACCAACTTTTGAAAAGGATAACAGTGGTTTGGTGATCTGTCAAAGCAACGTTTTGAACAAAACGGAGTCAGTGAAATTCTCATTCATGGAGTGCCGAACTGGTCAGCCATCCTCGAATCAGTTCGCTTGCTTCCGCTTATATATGCATATTTTAAATCAGCGCGTCGTACTCTTAGGCTTTTTTTAAAAAAACCAAGTAACGTAGACTCTTGGTATTCACTGCACATAAACTAGAGAGCCCCAGAATGAGGAACAACTTTAAATCATAATTATTGACGGATAAATAAACTTTTTACACGCTTTGGAAAATCTCAGAAGTTCGCGGTAGTCACTTTTCGGTAAGGAACTAAGGGACTCGGTTATTGTATCGAGCAGGGTTCGAAACGATCGCAAAGGCGGTATACTACGTATACGCGCCAAAAGGATTGATGAAAATGTTTTTTTTTCTGAGTAATTCAGTTCAATTCCTTCCGCGATCGTGAACAATGGCTCCGGTGGTTGAAGTCCAAATCCTGGGACTTGCAAAAGTATTACTATCCAACACGAGAGTTTCCGGCAACGTCGCACAGTCTATCGAGTCAATTAGAGAAGTCGGACATGAAATTTTAACTAAAACTGCAAATTTTGATGTTTAATTTGTCCCATTTTAAAGTGTATAAGGTGTGTCTGAAAGAAAATTTCAAGAGGAAACCGATGAAACCACTTTCAGAACCTCAAATTTTTGTTTAAATGGAGTTAAAATCGTAAAAAGTTTCAAAATTATGTCCGATCTCCCCCATTGACTCGATCCATTGTGCGTCGGTACAGGCAAATTCCACACTGCCAAATTGCTCCGGCAACAAAAATATTTTTCACAATTTCGCTGAAACCTTCGTGCTCCTCGGGCGACCGGTCGTCAGGGTTCGAGATCGATCGTATAATTCGCACGCGAGCTTACTTCATTTTCAATTTTATTATCATCGCGCACATCCTTGTTACGCATCGCTGTCAGATTTCTCACGGAAAATTCGAATTTCACCGTGAGCCGAGTTTTCAGTTTTGTCGGTGCGTGGCACCCGTTCCAACCTCCACGGCTCCACTCTTATCTCTCCTCCAAACTCGATTGCCCGGTGAGAAAATAATGGCCGTCGTAATCTGCACCTTCAAAGGAATGAAAAAGCGGTAAAAAACATCACTTTGCCTAGACGATAGAAGGGTAAAAACGGGAAACAAGGCTAAAAAAAACACAATTAATGAAACCCGAGACGTTTCGACTCAAAACTGAGTCATTTTCAGTGGGAAACAATAAAATTTTTTAAAAAAAACGATGAAAACGAATTTTTATTGTTCCCGACTGAAAATGATTCAGTTTTGAGTCGAAATGTCTCTGGTTTTATTAATTGTGTTTTTTAGCCTTATTTCCCGTTTTTACTCCTTGTTTTTTCCACTGTTCGCTACATACATATGTACTTCTATTGTCGCGACAGTGGCGTGGAGTGTTTTGCGATGTATCGATTTATCTGCCATTTAAACCTATGAGAAAGGATCGATAAACAGGATGTTCGCAACTGACACCTTAATAATCGATTCTTTACCATAGTTTCAAATGAAGAAATATCGATAATCGATCATTACTTGCCTCGGCATTGCTTGTCTGGTGGTCCATGCCAGTATACTGCCGTGCTAAGGAAAAACGCCGTATGAACCTTCTAGCGTTGCCAAATTTCCGTTCATAAAACACGATTTTCCTGGTAAATTTATGAATATTTACCTGTCAATTTTTCAGATTATTTTGTACGCAATTTCACCTAAAATTCCTGAACATTCCAAGGGAAAATATTCATATAACTTTCCTAAAAAATAAACATTTTACAGAAAGAAATGTGGCAACTCTCGAATGTTCTTACGGCGTTCTCCCTTAGCACGGCAGTATAGGCAGGGGGGCAAAATTTCATGAAAAATAAAATCTTGAAATTTCATGTGAGATATTTCACGATATTTCAGAAATTTATGAAACAAATTGAAAAATACCGGTTTCTGTTTATGTTTCGCCAAATGTAAAGATTGTGATTTTCATCTATTTTTGGGTGTTTGAGTGCGGGTTGCGTACTCTAGCCCCTGAAAAATATGAAATATTTCTCAGCCTCGTGAAATTTCATGAAACATTTGACTGAAATTTCCAATCTTTCATTTCTTTCTTACGTGTCATGCCACCCTGAGTATAGGCAGTCTCGAAACTGGTCTCGGAATCCCCGTTTCAGGGAGACCGAGTTTCCGGGAGGAATTAAAATCCTTAGCGACGACAATCTTCCTCCCCGACGCGGAGCGTGCAGCGGGAGTTGACGCTTATGCAGACGTCTCCGCCGAGTTTTCCATCGCGGAAAATCTGAAGGGGGG
>NW_017547881.1:1220381-1244715 GCF_001854935.1 Bemisia tabaci
TCCAACACCGTACTTCATGCTCCTTCGAATCTCTTCCTCCGCGATGTGCCCGTCACACGTACAGCTCACTTTTACGCCTTAGTCTAGATTCTCTTTGATTTTCCTTTTTCCTAGATTTTCTCTACCTCCTCCTGTTCTAGTTGGCTCTTAACCATCTGATCTTTATCGTCTTTCCCCCTTTTTCTTCTTCCTGTCCTCTAAATTGTACGTTCTACCCTCCAACTTTGTTCTTTTTTGGGAGAAATTTACCTATTTCGCGACAAAACCTGTGATTAGATGGCCTGTGTATGGCAAAAGTTGATAAGAGACCTCTATGAAATAAAAATAAATTACTACTACTACCTTTTCTATTCTCTTTTCTTTAATTATAGCTCGTTTTTTTCTCTTCTTTTTCCACTACTACCTTATTTTTACTTTAGTTTCTCCTCCTCTCCTCCTCTTTTCTTCATTCTTCTCTTTTTCCCTCAAAATAAATGAATAATATTATGACTTTTACCTTTCTTGTCTTCTCTTCTCCTCTTCTCTCCCTTTCTCCCTTCACAAGTTTTTATCTTATCAATCTTTACTCGTCTACTTTCCATCGTGCTTCTCTATTTCCTTAATTTCTCATTTTCCTAATCTCTTTTCCTCGTCATTTCATACGTATTCTTTCTTTGACTCTTTCTCTGCATCCTCTCATCCAGTTCCTTTTCCCCACATTTCTTTACCTCTCTTTTTCCCTGTCGTTCATGTGCTTTCTCTCTTATTTTTTTCAATTTCTTCTCTTTTCTGTCCTTTATAACCGATTCCTTTTCATCTCCTCTTTCGTAATTGTTTCTGTCTTAAATTGGAAGACCAAATTCTAAAGTGGATTTCTACTACATACATTCAACTGATTCTCTAATTGTTTCTGGTTTTTTTTTTTTTACAGAATGTCTGAGTCATGAACATTTGCTTGGCCGTACTGCTCCTGCCGGCAGGTAAGATTAATGTCTAGCACATTTATTTACTTTTACTTAGTTCACTTCATCTTCCTAATTTTAAGTAATATTTCATTCAGTCGTCCACAATGCATTTTTCTTTGTCTCTTTCTTCCCTTCTAAAATAAATTATAGGATATTTATAGAAGATTCTCAAGATTCCCTTTATACCTATTAAAAATTTGTAAAAATAGAATACAGATTCATAATTGGACTGCATTTTGAAATTTGGAACTATCAATACTGGCTCTTCTGGAAAAACACTTATGTTCATAGGAAAACTATTGGCACATACATTGTGTTTAAACCGTGCCAGAATTTATAGTTCCAAATTGCGAAATGTAGTCCAATTGTTATGCTGTACACTTACTGCAGACTTGTCAATTTCAGAGCCCCTTCAATTAGTGGACAATACTTCCCCCACTCCTTAGCGTTAAAATAGTCGCATTCAGAATTTTAACCAATAACGCGTTAGAAAAAAAGATGCTTTCCCCCCAAATATGTTCTCTAACTTTACCTCCATTGCATTTCATACAATTTCGCAAGCATTCCAGTAGGTAAACTTTAAAATGCAAACTTCTTTCTTTTGAATGTTCAAATTTTGAACCTTCTACTTTGAATTTTGAGTGCCTAAAGTACTCACAACATTACACGCCGAATGGAGAGTTCTCTAAATTCGATACTGAGTCGGCATTCCTTCGGATGAGCGAAAATAGACACAAGCTCCGCAATATTGCCGTCCGGTGCCACGAACACCGATTTCTCCCCAATTCGCAATGTGCACAATGAGAAATCCGGCAACATTGATCCCGGAGATCCGCGCCGAATATTCGGAGCAATCAATACGCGAAAATGTAATTCTCTCGGGGAAGAAAACCCGGCGGATAAGCTAACGCCAGCCTAACGCAACTCGCTAAAGTAGCCCCCCCCCTTCCCCCCAGCAGTACTCGCCGCACTGTAGGACAAGCCTCTAAGGGTTGTGCTTCTTTGTGCGAAATGAGTTTAAAACTGAACCTGCAAATTTAGATGGTTGTTTCGTCACATTTTAAATTTTAAGGGGTTTCAACGAGAGGGAATTTCACAAGGAAGCCTATCGACGGTGAAACTACCAGCGGACCGATTATTGAAATTGATAGACAAAGAAGACATAAGGAGTATAAAGCAATCCTATTTGTTGAATTGGGTGGTTCCTATAGACTAAGGGAGAAAATGATAGACTAACCTTCGGGTCTCTCGTGGGTTGCCGTCAGTTAGTCTATCACCTAGTCCTTTGTCCATTGCAACCACCCTCTTCCACCAATAGGATCCCTCGATATCTCTTTTGTCTCCTTTGTCTATTGCTTTGTCTATCAATGTCAATAATCACCCCGCAGACCACGTATCTCGGTTTGCGACGTTGTAAACTTCCTATTATACTTTATTTTTTAAATGGACAGCTGCTCAACGTCAATACCTGAAAACTTCCGTGTGTTTCCTCTTTATGCGAGGAAAATTTTCAACCATTACAACCAACCGCTTCCACGAATAGAATTGTCCTCCTTTCCGTCTTGTCTATAGTTTCGTCTATTAATTTCAATAATCATCCCGCTTGCAGCTGATTATGAAAGAGATCCTAGAGATATTTCATTATTTTCCTCGTTGGCCTGTAACAGCCATCAATTTTAACCAAAAGGATCGCTCCATTTTTCTTTCCTCCTCTTTGTCTATCGCGTTGTCTATCAACTAAAATGATCAGCCCGCTGTCCCACTTGAGCTGAGTGTCCGACCTCTCTTAACAACTCACTCCACCTTGCGACGCACAATGAATCAAGCCAATAGGAGAGATCGGACAAAATTTGGAAACTTTCAACTCCTCCGTTTATACACAATGGAGATGTTACATGTGTGAGGAATTTGCGATTTAACTATTAATTTTTATGTAAAAGTTCGCGAGGAACACGATGGTGCCACTGATTACTTCTCCCAAGCTCAAGAAAAGCTCTCAACTTGAGGCCAAAATGGAGGGGATATCCCACGCTGTCCTGAGGGTCCATACCTCTACAGTCTACACTAAGACAAACTCTCCATGCAAAGATAGGGAACAAATACATTGACAGGGCTGCCACCTTATTTGGGGACTCTAAAACTGA
Organism: Bemisia tabaci; assembly: GCF_001854935.1. Lineage (NCBI taxonomy): Eukaryota > Metazoa > Arthropoda > Insecta > Hemiptera > Aleyrodidae > Bemisia > Bemisia tabaci. The sequence goes on from NW_017547881.1 coordinate 1,223,470, forward strand.
AATCACGGCAACACTGCTAATGTATTTGCTCCCTATCTTTGCATGGAGAGTTTGTATTGAAGTAGACGTGGACTCTCAAGATAGCGTGGGATATCCCCTCCATTTATGCCTCAACTTGAGAGCTTTTTTTGAGCTTGGGAGTTGATTTCAGAGAAAACCAGTGGCGCCATCGATTTTCTCGCGAACTTTTACGTAAGAATCAACAGTCAAATCGCAAATTCCTCACACATACAACATCTTTAATAGAGAAGGCAGACATGGAATGTTTGACTAAAACTGAGAATTTTGATGTTCATTTCGTCACATTTTAAAGTTCAAGGGGTGCAACAATGAGAAAATTTCACGAGGAAACCAATAAAACTACTTTTGGAACCTCAAAGTTTTGTATAAACAAAGTCTCGCAAACTTTTACATAATCAATAGTCAAATCGCAAATTCCTCACACTTGCAACATCTCCATTTTGAGGTTCTATGAGTGGTTCCATTGGGTTTCCTCGTGGAATTTTCTCATAGAGGCATCTCCTAAGGTTCAAAATGTGACGAAATAAACATGAAAATTTGCAGTTTTAGTCACAAATTTCATGTCCAACCTCTGTAATTGACTCGATCCACTGTGCGCCGCGTCGTATTAAATGCCATCGCCCGAGTCGGGCTGTAAATTCTGGCCGAGCTAGCCGGGAACTAACAAGGGACTTGGTTGCTTTTTTAAGGGGATGTTGTGAAGCGCCCTTATACGCGTTGTCCCCGGGAATTTAATATCTCCGAGAACCCTGGTGTTCCACGGTGTATAAGTTATGGCGCTGCTTGCGAGATGAGAGGGGCCGTAACTACCCCACTCTTGCGTCGCGTCGCGCTGGAAACAACGATAATCAAATGGACAGTATTACGCCGAAAGGAACAAGCTTTTTGAAGGTGAAATTCCGGGCGCACGTACCTCAGTTTCCGGCGTTGTAGACTTTCTGTCTTAAATAATTTTTCCCAAAAAAAGCTTATCGACGTCGTTGTTTGCACCTAAAAATAACATCCAGTCAATAATTCCCATTGGGATGCATTGGGCGGCAATACTTTTCAGGTGCAAAAACCGACTTTGATAAGCTTTTCTTGGGCAAAAATCAACTATGCCAGAAAATCTCATGATAATTCTCATTGCGTCAACCTCTCATTTAAGTGACGGGGCGTTTCTTTAAACGCCACGTTTTTAAACCTTATTTAACTAACTAACTAACTAACTTGATACAGTTTGGAACAAGACAATTTTCTGTTGACTCAGCGAAAATTCTTGTCCAGGAATTTTTAATTGGAAATCCTATTTATTCAACAGAAAATTTTTCTCCGTGTGAAAGTGACCAAAATTATTGCTCTCTGCGTAAAATTGACTGTGATAAGGATTCATATATTGATGGCCAAAGTGCGAAACCTTATCTCCGTTTGCGACGTTGCATACCTCTTGTCAAACTTTATTTTTTCGTTGGAAAACTAGTCAACAAAACTGCTATGATTTTTCCTCGTTATCAGCAGAATATTTCGTAAAATTTTCAAGTTGTGTAGTTGACTTGTTTCTCATGGAAAAAATCAAGTAGAAGCGAAGATTTTGAAAAAATCCCATGGAGGTACGTGGTTTCGCACTGTAGCCATCTATATTTCGTCAGTTTCCAAGTAAGAGAATATCGCTCCATTCCAAGATCACAAAGTTGACGGTTCAATTTTTTACAATAATGTATCAGTGCAATTTTTGTCCAAAGTTTCTCTGATTTTTGCATGAGATCTCGAGAAATATCAGTACAACTTTCAGTGAGGCATTCCAAAGATTTTTCTGATAAAAATGCAATTTTCGAGGAAAAATTTGGCAACATTGAAATGACGTTACTTTCTTTCGTGGGGGAATGACGTTTTAAGAGCCACTTTGTATTCCCTCGAGAAAAAGGGAAAATTCGTCGTCCCCCAGACGAAAGAACGTAACTCTATTCCAAGGTTGCAACATTGACTCAAAAAATTTAAATTTTAACAAGAATTCATCTGTGTCATTTTTGTCAAAAATTTGTCTGATTTTCGCATGAGATCTGAAAGAAAATCAGTGACATTTTCAATTAAAATCAGGCAAAATTCTCCAGGTAAAAATGCAAATTGCGAGGCGAAATTTGATAACCTTGAAATATACTTAAGTTCTTTTGTGAGAGAAACGACTCATTAGGCAAAGCGGAATGTAGTTAGGCTGATACTATTCAAGCCGTTCCTGTCAGAGATTTCATCGTGGTCAACGAACGGAACATATAATTCGCGAGCGAAATGAGAAGAGGTGGCCATGAATTAATGAACATCAGGAATACTAAGGATTAACACTCAGTCGTCAGAGTGACAACATTTCTAACTGCAAAAACTTATGTTTCGTCACGTTTTGATAAAGCAACGACAGTTGGTTCGCGTTAAGCAGAGAGGAACCAAGCTACGTCAGCTTTTGCCAAATTTCATTTGGCAACTTAATTTTTTACATGGAAACGGTTGTGCGGATTTTTCTGGAAATCCCTGTGAATTTTCTTCAAAGAATGAAGCAAATTCCTTTAAATTTTTAAAGGAATCTGCACAAACGTACTCTTGTGAAATAATTGAAGTGCCCAATTAAATTTGGCAATACCTGATTTGACTCTGTTTCTTTCTGCTAAGCTCGATCCAGTTATACGGGTTTCTCTCTTTTCATCAGGGTGTCTACAAGTCCGGAAATAGTATTTTTTTTTTTTTTTTTTTTTTTTTTTTTTTTGAGAGCTTGCGCACTCCAGGTATAGTTCATTGGCCTTAGTCGTGTAGACAAACAGCCACCGCTAAGTGATGGGAAGATTACAACAACAGTAGAAACGGAAGTACAAAGGAAGAAACGAAGAGAAACATCCATGCCACTCCACGGTGACAAGATCTGAGACCATCAAATCTTGCCACCGAGGCCGGGATTCGAACCCGGGACATCTAGGTCTGTGATCAGTTGCGCTAACCACTGGACCAACCGATGTCGGCCCGGAAATAGTGCTGATTTTCTAAGAGCGGGGCGGAACTACTGAAAAAGTGTGGAAATTCCGCTAATAGGTCCGGAATTTTTTTAAATGTTTCGTGATTTTTGTCGCAATTTCAAATTTTTGAAGTGTTTCTAATTTCGTCTAATGGAGGTACTGGAAAAGTATGGATTTTTTTCTGTTGGAGGAGGTACTGAATTTCTTAAGAATGCACTGAAAAAGTTCTGTAAAGGTACTTATTTTTGACCAGTCAGTTTTAGTAGACACCCTGTTCATTTTTTGTTACTTTCTCGCGCTTTATTGAACGTATGTGTGCCAAAGGAACTATGTCTCAGGCAAACCTCATGCACTTAGTTCCTTTTATCATAAAAACGTCCTATTGTGACATAGTTGTGCAAACTTCCAGCCTGAGGGCGAGGAGTTCTCTGAACTTAGCGTGAGATCGTTATCACCGACGCAAGCCCTACAAACTCCATAATTCATCTTCCCTACCTTCACAGGATATGAAAAACTTAGCTCAAAAATTTACCGTACAAATGCTTTCTAAGAATTTCGGCGTTGAATTACATTTCAGTCTATTTATCTCCTTGGAGCGCTTCCAGAGATTGTCGTGATGGCAGCAATTAAAATTCAAAGAAAATATTTTCCGTTGAAGAGTTAATTTTGAATTATTTGAGAATTCCAAGGTAATTCCTCGGATCGCGATTAATAATATGAATTGTTCCAGGACCTCGCAGTATCTCAAGGATCTTAAAGAAAATCCTGAATCTTAGAATAAAGGAAAATTATCGAGAGAAAAAAACGATACCCTGAATGAAAGATTTGAGACGCTTCTCGTCTTCATAGTGACTTGTATTTTTAATTGGAGCTTGCGATGAGATCGGGCTCCTGGAAAAACCAAAAATGAGTGAATTGCATTTTTGAAGTAACATTAAAACCAGTTTTTTTGTCGACCGGCGGAGGGGGGTTGTCCCTTCTTTAATTTAGCAGCTTGCAGTTAGCTCCTTCGCCTGACAATGAATTGATTTGATCATTTTGATCGATAAGAGTTCGTTCTTTTTTTGCATTTTTTTGGCTCTATTAATCTTAAAAAAAGGTGATGAAGTTATTAAAAATTCGAAAAAATGACGATTTTCACTGCAAAAGCTTGCACGGCCAGATACAAATATGAATGAAGTTCCTCCAATGTATTTAAATTATATTCTGAAACGAAACATTTTCTCTTTGAAGAATAAAAGGGTATATTTTTCGTTTCTCAAAAAACTTGATCTCATTCTATCAAACTCGATCCACGCCACCAACTACTTAAAAACGGCGGAGCACGCACTCATCACCTCTTTGAGCGCAACGAAAATCAAAACGCCTTCAACTTTTCGGTATGCAACACGCGCATCCGTCGAACACGAATAGTTGCATCAAGGCATTGTGTATTGAGAGATTGAGAAATTGAACGAATTTCCGATAATCGTAAGTAGCTGGTGAGGACTTTTGAGTTAAGTCCACGAGAGGGAGATTTAAGAGGGTTTATTGAGGCATCTCAGAGAAGAAGTATTATTGTAGGTCCTGCATAATTTGAATTACATTATGCCAAGACGATCATAATTTTAAAAAATTCAAGCGCAACCAAAAAAATGTTTCTCCACAATTGTCTTTCAGTAGATGATTTTTTTTTTTATTTAATATAAATATACACATACGTGACTTATACATGACTGTACGTTGTTACTCTCTTAAAAGAACGTAACTAAAAATCAGTGTTGACATTTTCCCCTCAAAAATTACATATTTAATAGGAGAATTTTGGCCATTTCTAACTGAAAATTTCACGGATTTTTCCTCTGAGCTCACTCAAATATCAGGAAAATTTTGAACAAAACTCGCACGGGCACATTTACGTGAAAAATCCAATGCCCTCAGTCAATTTTGCAACGTTGGAATTGAGTTACGTTCTTTCATCCAGAAAAGGACAAATAGACTGCATAATCTATTCCATTGTTCTTACAGTGTCGTTACTCGAACATTGCAGCTTGGACTGTAAATAGCTTGTTCTCGGAGGTACTTTTTTGCATCACAAACTTCAATTCCCCACAACTTCGTCTGCATTTGAAATTATCAAACGTTTTTGCGTCCGAATGTTCGCAAAACTTCCTCCGTCCTCTGATATCGTAAATTCAATTCATCGTTACCCTCATGAAAGAACGTAACTACATTTCAATGTTGTCGAATTTCTTCTAGCCAATTACATTACTACCTGGAGAATCTTTCCTGCTTTTAACTGGAAATTTCACCGATTTCTCTTCCGATCGCGGAAATCAGACACATTTTTGACCAAAATTGCACAACGAGCTGATTGTTGAAATTTATAGACAAAACGATAGACAAAGAACACCGGAAAAAAACACATTGGATCTAGAGTCCAGACTCTTGAAAACATTGACAAGAAAAAGGACTCTTGATTCAAGCAGATTTAAGCCTAAATGAAAAGGAAATCCGCTCAAATTATGAGGCTTGTTCCTTGATTTAAGCTTAAATCTGTTTGAATCAAGAGTAATTTTTCTTGTCGATGTTTTTAAGAGTCTGCATGGACTCTAGATCCAATGTGTTTTTTTTCCAGAGAAGACATTAGGAGTATGAAGCGATCCTATTGGTTGAAATTGGTGGTTTTCATAGACTAAGGGGGTAAAAGATGGACTAACTACAGGGTCTCTCGTAGGTTGCCGGTAGATGGACTATTGCCTACCTCTTATAACCATTGCAACTACCCGCTTCCACTAATAGGATCCCTTCATAACCCTTTTGTCTTCTTTATCTATTAGTTTTGCCTATCAATGGGCCTGTTGCATGCAAGAGATACAGCCGCGCGAATAGACTTTTCAGAGGTTAAATGACACGAAAATTACGATGGTCACATTAAAAAAGTCTGAAATACACTCCTTACTGCGCAATTTGTGTTGTTAGGAACGCGCTTTTTCAAATTTCCCGCGCCTGGGGGCAGTTTTCTAATCACCGGAAACGAGCAAACGGCGGGCTCGGTGATTTCCGGAAGATGCCGAGTCGTTGTTGTTGTTGTTATTTATTCCTTCAGTTTGTTTACAAACCCAACGTGATCTCCTACAGTGGTCCATATACGCTTTATGCGGTAACCAAATCGATCAACTTTTAAATATCCAACGCAATCCTTCTACATTTCTTTTCACGATGTCACGAGCTCCGATTTTTAGGTTATGTTGTCAGTTTTAGTTGACCGGAAATAGCCGCGAGTTGCCGTTAATTGTTTCCGTTAGAAAACTGCCCCCAGACGCGGGAAATTTGAAAAAGCGCGTTCCTAACAACACAAATTGCGCAGTAAGGAGTGTATTTCAGACTTTTTTAATGTGACCATCGTAATTTTCGTGTCATTTAACCTCTAAAAAGTCTATTCGCACGGCTGTATCTCTTGCATGCAACAGGCCCATTGCAACAATCTGCTCGCAGGTACATTCTTGTTAAAAATTTTCAGTTGTCAATTGTCAATGTTGCAACGTTGGAATATGGTTACGTTCCTTCGTGCGAGAAACGACTAATTTTGACTTTTTGTGGACTGAGGTCCCTCACTCTGCGGGCCGGGATATTCTGGGAAGCATGCAGCGAGGGATCTCTGTATACTACTTTGTTGCCGGGAAATAGAGCGAGGGTTTCAAACCTAAATTAAAATGACTGCGCGGGGATTTTATCGTTCTTGTGCGACATTTCGAGGAACGCCCGGCGCGCGGCGTGGCTGTAAATTCAAATGAACCTAGATGCAGGATTGTCTGACTGCGCCCTCTATACTGCTGTGCTATGGAAAAACACCGTATGAACCTTCAGGCGTTAACAAATTTCCTTCGATAAAATACGAATTTCCTGGTAAACATATGAATATTTTTCTTCCAATTTTTCATATAATTTCGTTGGTAATTTCATTTAAAGCTCTGGACAATTTCAAGGAAAAATATTCATAACTTGCCTCAAAAATGAACATTTTATCGAAAGAAATTTGGCAACTCTCGAATGTTCATACGGCGTTCTTCCGTAGCATGATAGCATACCAACATGACAGGCGCCTAAAATTAGTGGAGTGGGCCAGGCTTGTGTTGCGAAATTGTCTTTCGTTGGTTGAATGTCTGTCATAACGATAATGGAACATTAAGACTACGTGCCTCAGGTTGCGATTTTGATAAAATGAACTGCTTTGACTTGCGTCAGTCTGAACTCAGATAATAGGAGAAATTGGTCGTACAGACAGCTTTTGTAGTAATACATTTTTCTTAATATAACATGAGGGTTAATTGATTTTCTTAACAAGATTTCTTTAAAAATTTAATGCACAGAATTTTATTTGAGGGGCTTGGAGGACAAGGCGAATTAGTGCTGTTTTAGAAAAAATCGAGCTTTCATTGATTTCAAGTATAACTAGTCTTAATGCATATTCTGTGAAAAATTCCCTCCCAAATTTCAATTTTTAAGCGTTAAAAAGTCAGTTTGAACTTTCTTTTCGCCTCGAGGATCCGTGTAATTTTGAAAAATCAAACACATACTTCTCGAAGGAGCTAAATCTTCACTTATGCGCTTTGCAGTGGCGTGGCGTGAATTGCGATATATCGATTGTTATTCCATTTAAACCTTTTGTAAAGAATCGATTATTAAGGTGTTCGCTGCGAACACCCTGTTAATCGATCCTTTTCCATAGGTTTAAAGGGCATAACAATCGATATATCGCAATTCACGCCGCGCCACTGGCGCTTTGTACTCCAACCCCCTTATTTGATATGCCATTGATCTCACATCCAAGAATATGTTCGTAAGATTTCCCGGAGGAAAGTTTGCATTTTCATTAGGAAAATAATAGACTGATTTAGTGACTGCGTTATTCGACATAATATCGAACTCAGTGGTTGAAACCAAAACAAATAATATAACCACATGTACAAATTTTGTGTGGACGAATTGTGTAAATTCATCACAAGCTAGTTATTGACAGGTCATGAATCAATCAAGGTCTCATTAAACACGAGAAGACTCGACACGAGAAAACACCGGAAGAAACACAAATACACTTTCCATCACCATCACCCGAAGGACAAGAATGAGAGACAGGGTTAAGTGGACTGCGTTTTGCAATTTGGAACTATAAATTCTAGCCCGGTTTAAAAAGAAAGTATGTGCCATTAGTTTCCCTATGCACATAAGTGTTTTTCCAGAAGAGCCAGAATTTATAGTTCCAAATTGCAGAATGCAATCCAAATGTGTTTGTCTTAAATTGAACCATGATGTTACCACTAACCCAGTCTCTCATTCTATTGTCCTTGTCGCAGAGGCGTTTCTAGTGAGACAATCTGACCAAGTTTAAGGAACCAACCCACATTTTCGAAAAAATTGAGTCAAGAATGTTTTTTGGTTCCACTATACGCATATTTTTTCCTGCCAAAAACTGAAAGGCGAAAAAAAGAAATCAGTTCGTGGAGAGGGGTTAAGTTTTATTTTTTTCATTGAGCCTTGTGCAGGAATACAACTTCAAACCTCTTTTTCTTAGTTTCAATTCGATGGGGGTTGGTTCCTTTCTGACGAACTCGATCCAATTATGAACCCGCACCTCAACAGTAAGTAAAGGGCTTGGAGGACAATGCGTACAAGTGCAGCTTCTGCTGTTTAAAGAAATACTTGCATGTTTAAAGTTTCAAAATTACATGGAGCCTTATGGTAAAAAGGAAGTTTAAACCCACTTTTTGATGCTTTAAAGTTGGATTTTAGTTGTGGATTTTTCACGGAATATATACTTTCAACCTAGTTTTAGTTGAGTTCATGAATATCTCAATTTGCTCAAAAATAGAAAAAACAACTCAAATATTCAAATAGTCTCACAATAACAACGGCGAGGCTCAGAGTGTCCTTCTTTTAATTTTCTTGTTTTGCAACTTGAAAATGCGGGTGTGATCCTTGCGAAACGTCCCGGGTTTTTTATTTTTTTATTTTATTTTATGTATTTCTTTTGATTCACTGGAAAAAAACACATTGGATCTAGAGTCCAGACTCTTGAAAATATTGACAAGAAAAAATACTGTTGATTCAATCGGATTTTTGCTTGAATCAAAATGAAATCCGCCTAAAATAAGAGGCTTGATTCATGATTTAAGCTAGATTCTGATTGAATCAAGGGTACTTTTTCTTGTCGATGTTTTTAAGAGTCTGGACTATAGATCCAATGTGTTTTTTTCCAGTGTTATTTGCGGCCTTGGTCCCGTTTTAAGTTGTTTCTTTGTTCAAAAACTGCACTTATGCGCCTTGTCCTCCAAGCCCCTCAATTTTTCTCGTCATGATGATCATTTTTCGTTCTGATTAAGATAACAATGCAGGTAAAACTACGTACACGATATGTGACTTTTTGCGTCGAAGCGACAACACCGCCAGCACAACGGCCTGCATCCCGCGCTGTGCATCGCTCCGGCGATCTGGACAAAAAGATCTTATCAGGGCCGGCTTTTGAGACCGACTGTGGGCTCGCTCTTTGATTCCAGGGCTCGGGTTTACCCAGAGATTGCCATTTAAATCCCCCCACCCCCCGCCCCCTCCGCGAGTGGCACAAATAAAAATCCACTTGAGAGCCGAGTGGGTGGGGGCGCCGCATAAAACAAACACACCCCCGCGTCATTTTTTTCTCCCCCGCAAACGTGTAAAAGCGTAGTTGCCTAATTTATGAGGTTACGCAATTGAAAGTGGATCCAGACCAAAGACATAAAGACGGAGCGCTCGTATCTAAAAGCACGGGGAAAAAGTGAAGCTAGGTTCGGCGCTGCGCGCTTGTGTGAGTGTGTAAATGAGCGCGGGAATCCATGGCGGCAAACGGAAATTTGATTTGAACTTGTCCTCTTGATTTTTGCACATTTCTTCTTCGAAACGTATTTTAAATTCCTAAAACGAATATACTAAAAAAGTTCGGTCTGCGTCCTAATATAATACACCTACTTTTGCTCGGTAACAGGCAGTAATCTCACATAAAGTTAGTTTTTCTTCTGCTCATGGTGGTTCTGCAGGTTCAAACAGGCCGTTACAGTTCTAGATCAACGTTACTCCCAAATGAAATTAATCGGTCGACGACGGACTGAAACTAACCTGAAGTTAAAAAAATATGAGTGTGTACCTGAATTTGGGCAAAAATCAACCTAAAATACTTTGTTTCCGCAATTTTATTTATTAGTTCCCGCCCTACATTTGAATTCAAACTTGTCCCGATTTCGCCGCCAATCCTCTAGCCAATAGTAGAGGTGATTGAAAAGAAGCTCTAGAAGCTTCGTTTTTTGCTTTTAGTGCTCCGTCTTTATGTCTTTGATCCAGACGTGGAAAGAAAGAGGTAGGGGTTATCGGATGACCATCCGCTTTGTGACGTCATTAGGCGTAACTCCCCATTTAAACACATGTATTTTAGCAAAGTAGCTGATTTCGTCTGATCTCTCTCCAATAATTTTTCGTTTCAGAAACCAAGGATATTTCCGTGCTCAGTTCACCATTGGCTCACTTTAGAAACAACATATCGACGTTGTAATTCTGCAACCACGTATTTCGTTTGCGGTGTTCGAAAATCTCCGCCTCTTGATTACTCCTTTTAAAGGAGAGCGAATCGACATAATTCCTTAAAGTTTTTGCAGGATTTTCTTCGCACGGAGAAGAAAAGTCATGGTAATTCTAACGAATTGCCGTTGCGTGGTTTCCCGTTTAAAAAATAAAGTATGGCTGGATCGAGATACGTGGTTCCGGACTCACACCATCGGATTCCCCATTCAGGAAGGTGTTTTTATGGAAGAACCAGAGATTGTGGTTCCTTGTTGCAAACTGTAATCCAATTTCTTCCGAAACACGAACTTTACACAATTTAAGACACCTGCAAATTCTCCGCCGCGGCGATTTATCGAGGTCCAAGAAAAACGTCCCGCAAATTTCGAAGAATCGCTCCATTTCAAGCAACAATATTTGGACGGAGTTAAACAGAAAGGAACCAAGCCACGTCGGGATCGAACCGAGGAAAAGAGGCTTAAAGTTTGGCTCCTGCACAAGACTCAATGTAAAAGATAAACTTCAAGTTCAATTCCTGCAAAATTTGCTCCATCAAAAACTTCGAATTTTTGGAGATAGATAGTAGAGCAGTGGTTGAGTTCAAAACCACTCATAACTCAATTTTTTCCAAAATGTGGGTTGGTTCCTTTCTGCTTAACTCAGTCCATTTAATGTGAAAACTCACTATCAGCTTTTGGGTCTGAAAGACGCTAAATAACCCGACAGCGCGGCTCCGGCGATAATTCGTGCTTTTAGCGTTTTCCGCGCGCCATTTACGCGCCCCGGAACTGTTCCCGCGGAGGGATGAAAATAAAAACTTCGAAAACTCTAAAAATGCGTCTTATTAAATGCAAAGCCCTATTGTTGCGAGCGCATTAGCCTTGCGTTGCAGTCGCAATTCGCGGGGGTGTGCGCAGTGGGGGGGGGCACTCAGAGGGTGCATTCCCCCCCTTTTTTAAAATCTCAGCTCCCAACCCTTTCTATCTTGTTTGCTCCGTCGAGCACTGCTCTGAGGGATGCACAGTTGCCGCCATGAAGGGGCCTTGCTATATTTATCCTACGCTTTGGGTACAATCACCATAGCCCCCTTTAGGGTTGCCGTCAGTCTGAAAACCAGAAAAATGAGGAAGTCAGGGAATCGACGACGACCAGGGAATGGCAGGGAGTTTGCAACGACCAGAGAAAGTCAGGGAAGTGGTGACGACCAGGGAAAGTCACGGAATTCGCGACGCTCAGGGAAAGTCAAGGAAGTGGTGACGACCAGGGAAAGTTAGGGAATTTGTGCTCGTTACCAAAGGAGCACCTGTGCAGAAATAAACCCAACACCTCCGAGCAACTTAGTGGCTACAAGATTGAAGATGATCCCTTGAACAAGGATGATACTTTGATACACCTCACATCCGTTTAATTGCGCTACGCCTGTTCCGCCGTGCTGAGGAAAAACGCCGTATGAACATTCGATAGTTGCCAAATTTCCTCCGATAAAATTTCGTTTTCAGAAGGAAGTTAGGCATATTTGGACGTATTTCTACCAAACAGACCTATGTGCAAGTGAGAAATATGGGGTGTGCTCGTTAGTTCTCTTTGCGTAAGAGTGAATGAGAATAATAAAGCGCCAGTGACGTCAGCGGCGACGATGGAGACTCCGATTCGCGGATCCGTGTCTTTAACTCATGAGCCCTGTCCACAACGCTCTCTTGCCATGCCCGCGGCTCATGAATTCCGCACTCAGTTGCACATAGGTCTCTTTGATAGAATGCAATATCCCGCTTTTCCAATTCTTCAAAAGGAACCACGCCCACTGACCGCATTGCTTCTTATCCAGCTTCGACGAGCACACCCCACATTTCTCACTTGCACATCGGTCTCTTTGGTAGAACTACGTCCATTTTTTCTAGAGACTTTCAGATATTTCAGATCAATCTGCGAACAAAGTTGCATGAAAAACTGGAAGAACAACATTCATAACTTTCCCGGTAACTTTGTATTTGATCAAAGGCATCTCGGCAACACCTGAAGGTTCATACAGCGTTCTTCCTTAGCACGGCAGTGTTCGGCAGTCTGGAAGCGACGTATCATCAACTAGAGGCTCGGGAGGTAACGCACCTGAAGTCGGAGATGACTCGGGTGTAATTGACACGTGACGTCACACGACGCGCACCGTGACGAGGAAACGGGAGACACGACGTCACGACGCTAAAATCCTCTCCCGATGCGTGGCATCTTCAAAGCCCGCGCGAGCGTCTGAACGCGCCACGGTTCATATTTCATTTAGCCGATGGCAACCCGGGCTCACGTCGAGTAATGAATTATGGAGCCCACATTAATTTACCGACGGAAATTTGATCAAAACAGGGTGCAGTCTCCCTTCCTCTGCCCCCCACCCCCCCCCGCCCTCCCGCTCACCACTTTGCCCCCGAGCTCCCTCATACGTTTTCGCTTGCTTGGGCTTTAGTTGACATTACGGTGTACGCATGAGGTATAAGGTGTCGCGAAAACGTTTGGAAATTTTGTATCGGGATTAGATGGCGAGTCTTTTTCATTTGATTCCCTAATGCGAAACCGAAATTTTCTCCCATTTCCCCCTGATTTGCTTAGGCCTTGTCTCCACGAGCCGTTTCACGAGATTTGTCCTAGGGAAAAATCCCACTTACGAAGTTGGGAAAAATATTGAGTTAATCAATATTTTTCCCAGTACCAAGTATGGTACTTGTACCCCTAGGATCCACTGAGAGAAGAAGAAGAAGTGAAAACGAATCGTGCGATATTTTATTCATTACTACATTGTTAATGTTTGTTTAGTTAAAAAATGTGTCTAAATGTCAATTGAGTGCAATTATAATTTTAATCCCGGTTAAATACTCGACTTTAACTAATTTATCTTCCCACGCAAACTAGTCGCAGGACTGTATGAGCCCCGTCCAGTGGAGACGGTAACTGGGAAAAATCCCAGAAGTTTCATTCCTGCGATGCGAACTTGGGACAAATCCCATGAAAACGTCCCGTGGAGACAAGGCCTAAGTAAGAACTACGGAAATCCCCAGAGTTCCAAATAAGAAACCCGTGTTATTTTTCCATCTAATAGCCATGGTATACTCAGTACAGTGTTCATTAAGGTATACGCATGAAGTATAGGCTGTCGCGAAAACATTTGGAAATTCTATATCGTGGATTAGATGGAGAGTCTTTTTCATTTCATTCCCTAATAAGAAACCGGAATTTTCTCCCGTTTCCCCTGATTTGCTTAGTAAAAACTACAGAATTCCCCAGAGTTCCAGATGAGATATTCGTGTTATTTTTCCATCTAATAGCCATGGTATACTCAATCCAGTGTTCATTACGGTATACGCATGAAGTATAAGAGGTCGCGCAAACATTTGGAAGTATCGTATCTCCTAACCAGGATATTCTTGTTTTCATTGAGCAATGCGGGCTGATCGTTGAAATTGATGGACGAAGCCATTGACTAAGAAGACATGAGGAGTATGGAGCGAGCCTATTGGTTGGAATGGGTGGTTCTTATAGATTAAAGGAGAAATGATGGTATTACTGAAAGGCCTCTCGTGGTTTTTTGTCAGTCTATTACCTACCTCCTATGTCCATCGCAACCACCCGTTTCCACTAGTAGGATCCCACCATATCTATTTTGTGTAATTTGTCTATAGATTTGTCTATCAATTTCAACAATCATCCCGCTGGACACGAAAGATTTGAATATCACACTGGAAAAAAAAAACCACTTTGGATCCAGAGTCCAGACTCTTGAAAATATTGTAAAGAGAAAATACTATCGACTCAATCAGATTTAAGCTTAAATCAAAAGGAAATCCGCTCAAATTAAGAAGCTGGGTTCTTGATTTAAGTTTAAATCAAGAAAAAATAGGTACTCTTGATTCAATCAGATTTAGGCTTAAATCAAGAACCAAGTCTCTTAATTTGAGCGAATTTCCTTTTGATTTAAGCTTAAATCTGATCGAATCAAGCGGTGCATAACGTTTGCGCACACTTTTTTTACCGATAACGTTTGCGCACACTTTTCACGAATATCATTACCATCACGAACCATATACCTTATTTTCTTAACTTTCTTCATTTTCTATTTTCTTCTTATTAACTTATTTATTCATTTACTTATTGATTGCTTATTGGAATTTATTTAAATGAAAATTTCCCCTCGTCCGTTTATAAATTATCCGTCCGTTGAATTGTCTTATCACGAAGCGATACTACTGGAGCATCATTGCAGCGTTGCCAAATAGTGAAGTGTGCGCAAACGTTATCGGTAAAAAGTGTGCGCAAATGATATTCGTGAAAAGTGTGCGCAAACATTATCGGTAAAAAAAGTGTGCGCAAACGTTATGCAGCCGAATCAAGAGCATTTTTTCATGTCGATATTTTTAAGAGTCTGGACTCCAGATCCAATGTGTTTTTTTTTCCCACTGCACCCTTTGAGACCACTCGAAATGAAGAAAGTTGATTCCCTCGAGTTAAAAACTGCTCAGCCACGATGGCTTCTGGCATTCAAGTAAATACAATTTTGATGCTGAGCAAGCGGAGCTGATAATTATCATCGAGGAAATCGTTCGTTTTTTCTTCCTGTTGATTGCCGAGCTATCCATGAAAATACGGTTTTGCGAAAAATTTTCCCTCTATAAAATTCATGCCTCACTCTGCCCCCAAGTTTTTATCAGACAATATGCAGCGCGTCACTCCTAATGTTTCCTCTCGGATTCGACTTAAAAGCTCAGCAGAACGAATACCCCGAGATGAAGAATGGGTGACGCTCCGATCATCCAGATTCGCAGTGCTGCGCCCCCCCTCGCTTCGATGTGTCTCAGGTTGCATAACTCGGGGCCATCCGGGGGCCGTTAAAACCCGTGCTTCGGAACGTGATTTCAGAACGGCTCCAGCGTCGGGTTTTCCTGCTCCTGGCCCTGCAGCGCGTGGGTCGGATTCGTTCGGAACTGTTCCCCAGGGGCCCCAAATCCCCCCCCCCACCTCGTCCCCCGCTCTAGAGCATCGGATGGATATCTATCAAGTTTTTCCTTCGACTTTGAGTTCACGTTGCCAGTTTTGGAGGAAATATTTTTCGTTGATGCATTTTGTGCACGGAAGCGGATTGGGACCCTGCAAACAGGGTGGTGGGAGTGGACCTGGAAAATTTTTGAAATTTTAGAGTGGACCCGGAAAATTTTCGAAATTTTACAGCGTATAACATGTAGTTTGAGTCAATTTCGTCTTGAATGGATCACTGGACAAGGCACAAATTTGAGCACTCTGTTACATGTTTCTTAACCAGAATTTAACGTAGAATACAATTTTTGCATCAAAAGTTACTGGAATCAACTCCTAACTAAGATATTAACGTTTTAATTTAACATTGGTTTCGAGAAATTTGTATTGTCTGGTCACAGGAAACACGATAACCTACGTGAGTCAAATTGCGCACTACAGCAGTTTTGGCAGGTTTCTCAATGAAACATTGTTCATTTCCCACTCTTTATTGTTCTGAGGGTAAACAATTTGCTATTGCTGAGCCAAAGTTTCAAGATTGAGACTGTCATATTTTCGTATCACAGTGACGGCCATGGCAAAGTTTAGTGTGCGATTTGACTCACGTAGACTAGTCTTCAAACTATTCTGTTTTCATGAGCGGGAGATTTGAATTCACGCGTAAAGAAACATTAAATAACTTGGTTAGGAGTCAATTTCAGCAATTTCTGTTGCACGAATCGTGTTTTACGTTAACTTTTGGTCGAGAAACATGTATTAGAATGCTTAACTTCGCACCTTGTGTAGTGGTCTATTCCAAACAGAATATTCTCTGAGGAACGTCCAGTTGAAATGAAATGATATCACTAGGTATATCGGTCCATTGGAGCGCCTATGGCCTATCCTGTAAAATGGAAGCAGATCTTTCCGCGATCACTACACGTTGTTCTGAGCAGCTTTCAACGAGGAGTCCTCTTTCACTCCACAAGAATTCAATTCATTTTAGGCTGAATGCAGTTCCACCTGCGATGCAACCCCGGCGATTGAATTCAAAATTCTCTTCGGACTCGAATACCTCAATCAAGTGGTTGTCCGCCTTCCACCCCCAGGCATAGTCTCCGGAAATGGAACCGCAACTCGACAGCATAGTTGCCACGTGGAGAAATGTCATCATTTTCATCGAAGACCAAGTTTCTTCAAGGCTCTTAGATTTATTTGTTGACCACGCATAATGAAGTGGTGCCACTAATTTTGTACAAAATACGCTCATAAGCTAAGATGAAACAATATCGGTCATTGATTCTTGAATTAAGGGTGAATTCAGTTCTGTAGTTGGTAATAGTCACTAAATAGACTTGCGGGCTGATTGTTGAAATGGATAGACAAAGCTATAAACAAAGGGGACGTAGGGTGTATGGAGCGATCCTATTGGTTCATTTGGGTGGTTCTTAAAGACTAAGGGAAAACATGATGGACCAACTATCAGGTCTATCATGAGTTGCTGTTAGTTAGTCTATCACTTACCTCCTTTGTCTATTGCAACCACTTGCTTCGACCAATAGAATCCCGACGTATCCTTTTTGTCTTCTTTGTCTATAGCTTTGTCTAAAATTTTCAACGATCAGCCCGCTGAGAGTCGTAGCGCTAAAGTAAAGTACGTAGAGCTAAATAGGTTGAATACATTGTTAGGCAGGATTGACATCTCTGCACGATAAAAATTACCAACTTGGCACTCTAGTTGCTTCATTTCCGCAAAAAAGGGGCTAGTGGGCCTCTAGACGAAGTATGAATTAAAGTACACTAACGCCAATACTGCCGTGATAGCGAAGTGAGCAGTATGTGCAAAAGTAAAGTTTTAAGAAAACGGACTCGGAAGCTTTAGACCGGAAAATTTTATCGAAAAAAGCTTCCGTTCTTTGTCAAATTGCCACTAATCGCCCGAAAGACTCCTAGCAATCGTTTGGCTGATCAAAAATCGACTGAATCACATAAAATTGGTATTATTCATTTTCATGCTAGGCTATTGTTAGGCAAGACAGCCATTGGTTCTATCTTCTGCATGCTTTGGACACACAACAAACACATTTTCAGGTTAGAAATTGGCAGAGAAGGGCGGCACTTTACTTGAAATCACTGTTTTCATTGGCTTTCTGGAGGAATAATGTCACTTACTGCTATCTTGCCTGAAACCACGTCATTTTGTGCGCTTTTACGGCTTTCCCATGTGTCTCGTTTTGATACAATTACGCCTTGTCTCCACGGGACGTTTTCATGGGATTTGTCCCAAGTTCGAATCGCAGGAATGAAACTTCTGGGATTTTTCCCAGTTACCGTCTCCACGGGACGGGGCTCATACAGTCCCGCGACTAGTTTGCGCGGGAAGATAACTCGGTTTAAGTCGAGTATTTAACATGGATTAAAATAAAAATTGCACTCAATTGACAATTAGTTACATTATTTTAACCGAACAAACATGAACAATGGAGTATTCAACAAAACAGCGCATAATTCGTTTACACTTCTTCCTCTTCTCTTAGTGGGTCCCAAGGGTAAAAGGACCATACTTGGTACTGGGAAAAATATTGATGAACTCAATATTTTTCCCAACTCTGTAGGTGGGATTTTTCCCTGGGACAAATCCCGTGAAACGGCCCGTGGAGACAAGGCCTTAAGATGAGTTCTTCTGTTTTGGATATTTCAGTGATTTCATCTAAAAGAGATCGGACCGATTTAGAAGGAGACTAGATTTCGAAAATTCGACACTTACTGCTCTCTTCGCTATCACGGCAGAATAGTCCTATTTTAAAATTTGGTCCCTAGCGCGGCATCATGGCGCGGCGGGACTGTTAAATAGCCAGTTGATTGAAACGCGACCGCATTGTCCGCGGCCGCTGCGACGTGATGGACCGAGATTCCGCCGAGGAAAATATAATTCCCCCCCCTCACCGTCCCCTGGGCCCCCCTCGGCCCCCCGCACCCCTCCCCCGCGCGGGAGGCTGGGGAGGCCGGGTTCCGGTGCCGTTGATTCAATCCGAATCCCGTCGATGCGATGGCCCGATCGCTGAATGGCCGCTCGTTTTCTCGCCGTAAATGAATCAATAAGCCCGTAATTGCTCCCACGCCGGTGCCAAACCACTTCAATGCCGCTCCCGCTTGGGTCTACTATGTGGGAAATGATGAGAACGGAAGAGGCGTAGTGTTTTTAAAGTTTCACATAACACTGGAAAAAAACACATTGGATCTAGAGTCCAGACTCTTGAAAACATCGACAAGAAAAAGTACTCTTGATTCAATCAGAATCTGGCTTAAATCAAGAATCAAGCCTCTTAATCTAAGCAGATTTCGTTTTGATTCAAGCAAAAATGTGATTGTCGAATCAAGAGTATTTTCGCCTGTCAATGTTTTCAAGAGTCTGGACCTTAGATCAAATGTGTTTTTTTTCCCAGTGAATAACTTACACTGGAAAAAAGTTGCTTGGATCTAGAGCCCAGACTCTTAAAAACATTGACAAGAAAAAATACTCTCGATTCAATCGGAGTTTTTGCTTGAATCAAAAGGAAATCCGCCTAGAGCAAGAGGCTCGGCCCCTCGATCCAAGAAAAAATCGTGTTGAATCAAGAGCATTTTTTCTTATCGATGTTATTTTAAGAGTCTGGACTCTAGATCTAAGCGACACTTTTTCCAGTATATTGTTTTACTACCAAACACTTTTTTACTGGGCACACTGGAAAAAAAACCACATTGGATCTAGAGTCCAGACTCTTAGAAACATCGACAAGAAAAAGTACTCTTGATCCAATTAGAATCTAGCTTAAATCAAGAACCAAGCCTCTTAATTTAAGCGGAATTTGTTTTGATTCAAGCAAAAATCCGATTGAATCAAGAGTATTTTTTCTTGTCAATGTTTTAAGAGTCTAGACTCTAGATCCAATGTGTTTTTTTCCCAGTGCAACTAAGGCTAAAAAGCAAACGAACAGAATACCTACCTATATAGGACATTTCGGACATCCCCTTCTTTCTCACTTATTTCATATATATTTCTCCACCGCATTTTCGTGTCGTTTTGGGAAAAGAGAAGCACTAACCGGAAGACGTGCAGTAAAAGAAGGGCAATATAAAAATACTAATTAATTATAAAAGCAGAGAACGGAAATTAAACCGAAAGCGCCATCTGCGAAGGAGGTAAAAGGCGCGGTTGTCAGGTTTGGAGAAAAATACACAGGTTGCCGCAAAAACACTCAGCGCTTCCCGCTTTCAAACAATCAACATGCAGCTCGCAAAATGTCTGTACCCAAATTTTTGCGTCGCTCCTTCGTTTTTAACAAGCCGTTGAAATCGGTAGACAAAGCTATAGACAAAGATGACGAAAAGAGTATGGAGAATTCAATTGGTGGAAGCTGGTGGTTGCAGCGGACTAAGGAGGTAGATAATGGACTAACTAACGGCAATCCACGATAAACCCCATAGTTAGTCCATCATTTACCCCTTTTAGTCTGTAAGAACCACCCATTTCAACCAATCGGATCGCTCCATACTCCCTATGGCTTCTTTATCTATAGTTTTATCCATCAATTTCAACGATTAGTCCGCTGGCTTCGGAGGCGGCCCACTCGGTAAACTGATATCGCAATATGTCGTCGCAACGAATGGTAGTGTGAAAATAGCAAAATAAGGGCAAATTGGCGGCACACAGAAACTTTGAATGGAATGATTTTTTCACCCTGGTTTTTTATTTTTTTCCGATCGCTCACCAAAGATTGCACTTCTTCCAAACGCTTTTTGGCGTATTGGGAACAAATTAACGGCGATGTACAAATCAGTTATAAATGAAAAAATAAACACTAAGAAGTTGCCCGAACTGTATTTTTCCCCTGTAAAATTTCCGAACCATAAATTTGTTGGCTTTTTTCCCCCAGCGAAATGGTGTGGACCCAGTAGCATTTCTCCACCTTGTTACAAATCAGTGATATTTACATTGTACCTTTTCTAAGAATGTTTCTGTTCCGTGGAAAAATTTGGGCTTTTGTTGTACGGAGGCTAGGTTTGGGCAATATCCGTCCACAATATTGCTAATGTTTGATCAGAGAAAAATCAGAAAAACTTTCCGTCAGAAATTCTCGATAACTGCAAGTATTGAATTTTTGCAACAGTGAAATGAAGGGCTTGGAACATAAGCCGCGTAAGTGGAGTTTTTGAAAAGAAAATGGATGTATGTATTATTTCATTTTAAACTATAGTCTTAAAATATATTCTGAGAGGAAGTCACCACCAGAGTCTAATTTTCAAGCATCAAAAAACAAGTTTGAACTTTCTTCTCACCAAAAGGCACCGAGCATTTGAAGCTTCAAACATGTACGTCTTGAGGTAGTAAAAATTGAACTTACCCGCTTTGTCCGCCAAGCTTTTTGAATATAGTTACGTTACCTCGCCTGGAAAAACGACGAATTTTAATCTTCAGCAAATTCAACATCCTTTGTCCGCCAAGCTTTTTGAATATAGTTACGTTACCTCGCCTGGAAAAACGACGAATTTTAATCTTCAGCAAATTCAACATTTCGGTCGATTTGACCGTCGTGCGGAACCGGTTCATTCTTTTTCACTCTGCGGAAACCCAATAAACAAGGAACGGGAAGGAAGAAGAAAGGAGGAACGGGCGCATAAATAAAGGGGGCTTGGGGGGGGGGGG
>NW_017547881.1:1244723-1269556 GCF_001854935.1 Bemisia tabaci
AACGAGCCGGCCGCGGCCGAGAAACATGGAAGAATCATTAGGTTTTATTCCGCGAGTTGGGAGTCGAAGCGTTACCCAATAAAATTACTCCCCCTAAAAAGCTGCGCGCGCGAAATGTCGTCGACAGTCCTCCGGGCAATTTATCGGGCGGCCGTAACCCCCCTCCCCCCCTCCGTAGTGGGAACGAAACGGCCCGGGAATTTATGGAGGCGATAAGACCGAACTACGGGCTAATTGATGAAATTGATAGACAAAGCGATAGACAAACAACACATACGGAGTATGGAGATGGGGATCCTATTGGTTGAAATGGTTGGTTCGTAGACTAAGGGAAAAAATAATTAATATTCACCAAATATCGACGGTGAAACTACCAAACCACGTATCTCGTTTGCGGTGTTTAAAAATCTCCGTTCACATTTTCTTTTTTTGAAGTAGACCAAATCAATATCATTCCTTGAAATTTTCACAGAATTTTCTCCGCACGAAGAGGAAAAATCACGGAAATTGTCAAGACTGGACGTTAAGTAGCTTTTCATTTAAAAAATAAAGTATGACGGGAAGTCTGCGACGTCGCAAACCGAGATACGTGGTTTGGTAGTTTCACCGTCGATATGCTTCTTCCATGAACTTGCGATAAACTTGACCCATACAAGAATTTTAAAGTCAACGTTGATACAGGCAGAGGAGCAAAGTTAATTAAAATTAAAAAGTTTTGAAAATCATTTAATTTGTCACGAGACCACCTTAATATTTGCAAAACACACATTATATTCTCCTTCAATACACATTTTTTTCATCCATTCAAATGAGAATAATTCATGCAAAGTGTACAAACATTTCAAAATCATGAGCTGAAAAATACTGACTCCGCGAGTTTAAATATTAGAACCAAACAGGAGTGACGTGCTATCGGCGCGTAACGCGCACTGGCCCCTACAAACCTAAGGGGATACTTCACGCATTGCGCAATGCTTGAAGTATCCACTTAGGTTTGCAGGCGCCAATGCGCTGGCCAGTCGCAGCGTGCCACGACGCCTCAAGCAACTGTTTCATCACAGAGGTGTTGCACAGTATCAAACACAGGCATCGTCGAGGCTCAAAAAACACATCATGCCTCAAATTTTATACGCGAGGAGTTAACGCTTCTATCAGGCGATGTAGGTGAACTTTAGAGGAAGAAACGTGAATTTGTAAATTCAACTTTTCGGATCCAAAAGATAAATGTAAAATCCGTTTTTATTTTTTGGAAACGGTTTAGAACCTCCGTTCAAAATCACGGATTAAGGTGATTCGTCAAGCTCAAGTGACGTGGTCGAACTGGCATGCGATACATCGCATCTTTTAGGTAAAAAATCTCGGCAGATTTTAAATTTTCAGCAAAAAAAAGGACGATAGCCCCTGCGCATGAGCCTGAAGAATCATTCTAAACCCAAAAATCGGCAAAATTCAGAGAAATGAAAACAGGATAGTGTTTGGAAAAAAACCTCGCATTCGATACCGAAATCGATAGCTGAATCGAATGCGAGGTTTTTTTCCAAACACTATCCTGCTTTCATTTCTCTGAATTTTGCCGATTTTAAGGTTTAGAATGATTCTTTAGGCTCATGCGCAGGGGCTATCGTCCTTTTCTTTACTGAAAATTCAAAATTTGACCTAAAAGATGCGATATATCGCATGCCAGTTCGACCACTTCTTTTGAGCTTGACGAATCACCTTAAGTTCATCATCAATTTGTCATCACTTTCCAGGTGTGTGAACTCCATTGTGATGACCTCGAATACCATTCCAGTGGACCACGGAATTTTCAGAATCTCTATCGAGCTTTAATTGACGAGTTGACCCAGTCGACCGCGCAGATTCCGGAGTAAATAATCAACGTCCACCTCGCTATCGAATTGAATCCGGCGAACGAGGCTTTTCTGGAAATTTCGCTCAGGGTCGCCAGATCTCTCGTAAAAATTGAAAATTCCGACGGAGTTGTTTTCAGTAAAGTCAGTAATGATTATCTTGTGCCATGATGAACTTTTGGTCAAGACTGGAAATCATGTTCATGTTCATCATTGAAATCTTGATAACATTCTCGGGATAAAATATTTATTTTTGAGGAAATTTACGAGCACCTTTTCTTGAAATTTTCAGATACACCACACTGAGAAAAAACTATGGTTTATAAACCTATTAGAGGTAAATATGGAACACCTATAATAGTCGTAAATAAACTAATGATTCTCGGTCTGTGAACCATACTAAGGTCTCTGTACCTAATTAAGGTACCCCGTACCATAACTAAGGTATATGTGCTATTATTATATGTAGAGGTACTACTATTAGTGGTGTTCCATATTTACCTCTAATAGGTTTATAAGCCATAGTTTTTTCTCAGTGCAGATTGAATTTCGACTAAAATCCTCTGAAAAATTGGAGTAAATTCACAAGTTTCTCTGAAATGTCGCATTCTATCTGGGAAAGTTTGGCAACGCCTGAAGGCTCATACGGCGTTCTTTCTTCGTACGGCAGTATGCGGCTAGTGTCCATACTCTCCCTATCAGGTACTCTAGTCGCAAAAACCCCTGCGAGCAGATTATTGAAATTGATAGACAAAGAAGACAGGGAGTATCGAGCGATCCTATTGGTTGACATGATTGGTTCTTATAGACTAAGGAAGAAAATGATGGACTAACCGTCAGATTTCTCGTGGGTTGCTGTTAGTTAGTCCTTTACCTACCTCCTATGTCCATTGCCACCACCCGCTTCTACCAATAGGATCCCTCCAAATCCCTTTTGTCGTCTTTGTCTATTAGTTTCAATAATCAGCCCGATGGAAAATTTTTCTCTGCGTCGTTCTCGCCTAAATTTTGTGAGCTCCTTGTTTTTCGACCACGTTCGGCATCTATGAATCCATCACTGGAAAAGTAAACCTTTCGACGCCCGGTCGTGTTTAATAAGCCTTGTTTGCTTGAGCTGAGCTTGTTTTTTCTACCGCTCGAGTCCCTCCCTCATTTAATTTCCTCCGGGCTCTGTTTTTATTCGTCTCATTTATTCGCGACAGGATATAGTCCTACTTTCCCTTTCGACGCACAGCGGATCGAGTCAATGGAAGAGGTCGAACGAACTTGGACATTTTAAACGCATATAGCTCCGTTTATTCAAGACTTTGAAGTTCTAAAAGTTGTTCCTTTGGTTTTTTTCGTGAAATTTTCTCCTAAAAACACCCCTTAAAATTTAAAATGTGACGAAAAACATCAAAATTCGCAGTTTTTCGTATCTTTCAATGTACAACGCCTGAATGCCACTGTTCGTGTTTGACGGATGCCCGTATTGCATACCGAAAAATTGAAGGCGTTTTGAGTTTCTTCGCGCCCATCGCGGCAATGACTGATGAGTGCGTGTCACACAGTACTCGTAAATCGAGTCAATAGGGCAAGTCGGATTAAATTTGGAAACCTTGTCCGCTTTTAACTTCGTTAATTCAAAATTTTGAGGTTCTAAAAGTGGTTCCATTGGTTTCCTCGTGGAATATTTTATTATTTATTTTTTAATTTTTTATTAGAAACACCCCTTAAATTTTAAAATTTGACGAAATAAACATCAAAATTTGCGGTTTTAGCCAGAAATTGTAAGTCCGACCTAACTACTTGCCTCGATCCACCGTGCGATGTCGACGTATCTTCTCAGCGGTGAGCGTTCCGTTGCGTAGTCGACTATTCGAGGATGATGACGAAATGGGCCGAAAGAAATGGACTGGATGAAAGGTTCCTCTTTCGTGAAAATGTTGCGTGTAAAAGCATGGCTAAGATGGTCTCGGAAAGTGCTTGAACTCAGAGGACATCGTTCATACAAATATTAATATTCAATAGCATATCGAAAGGAATCATGCGTGAGTTGTTTCGCTGCACCCATTAACAATACTGCCGTGCGACGGAAAAATGCCGTATGAACATCCGAGAGTTGCTGAATTTTCCCTGATAAAACATTTTTTTAAAGGTAAATTATGCACATTTTTGCTGGACATTGTCAGATATTTTAGATTAAATCGCATAAACAAAATTGTCTGACTTTGACAAAGGAAATATGCAACATTTTTCCAGAAAAATTAGGTTTCATTCCGGGAAATATGACAGCGACTGAAAGGCTCATACGGCGTTCTTCCTTAGCACGTCAAAATAAGACAAAAGAGGATTCGTTGAGGTAGATCGAAGGAAACTCTACAAATCTTACTCAAACACTCAATTTTTTGCAATTCTCCGCACCAGCAACGTTATTATTCATTTAAATAATTAAATTAATTTTTTTGAAAAATTGACAATTCCTTGATAGAAATAAATAATAGTTCACTTCATCGCACAATAGATAATGGTATTAAGTTAAGGAGTAGGAAGAACAAGCAAAGCATCCTCATTTACGATCGCTTGCGACGAAAACTAAACAAACCCAATTAAATTAACGCCTGGATGCAACTATTTGGGCTCTGCGGTTGTCCGTGTTGCATACGCGCGGAAGTAAAAGACGTTTTGAACCGCCGAGTACTCACCGCTTCGTCCGCGGCGCGGCGGCGCCCGATGGAATGCTACTTCCTCGATGATGCCACCAATTGCGTACGGTCGCCACTAGATCTTATGGCTGCCATCAATGGTATACGTCACTGGAAAGATATACATATCTTTTTATTCTCATTATGTAACAAGGTAGAGAAATGGTGCTGGGTCCACACCATTTCGTGGGAAAATCAAAGCCAAGAAGCTACAAAAATTATAATTAGAGTCAAAAATAATAATTTTGAATAATGAATATTTTTGACTCTAATTGTAATTTTTGGAGCTTCTTGGTTTTGATTTACCCGCGAAATGGTGTGGACCCAGCACCGGTTCTCCACCTCGTTACGTAGAGTATTCGAGACACTTTTTATTTTTTTCCTCATTTATTATCATTGTTAGCATTGAAAGTGATCATATCATTGATATTTTTTGGATCCGATTCGACCTAATAAAGAATATCTATGGTGACGGAGCGGAAGAAAACGAAGCGAGATGGGTGATTCCCATTTGAAATGTAACGACGTACTAATACTCGTAGGGACCTAGGTTTTTTCAGGGGCCGCATAAGTGGCCCGCCAAGAAGTTTAATCAAGGTAAATTATTTCGTCCGAGGCTTTTGGCAACAATACCTGAAAAATAAACTCATGGTAGACGCAGTTATCTCCCTCATAACTTCGCGTCCGGGCGAGTCGAATTTCGCCGGCACTCGCCCACGAGGATGGAAATTGCAAGCGCAGGCAAGACCATAAAAAGCTCTTGCATAAAAAAACTCAAGGGGAAACACGAGTTTACTTTGGGCGAGGGAATTGACGGAAGATGAGACAGTGTTATGACCGGAGTCGCCTGAGCCACCTTGCCAAATGTCATGGTTTTTCCTGGTTTCACTTTCAGTGGTTTGGTCAAAGTAGGCCACTTTGTGGCCGAAACGACCCTTAACAAGGGCAACTTAAGGGGGCCTTACTTAAGTGGCAATAAAACAGTGCTGCCATTTCCCGGAATTGATTACGAATTTCAGAACTTTTTAAATAATCGGAACTGTTCCTGGAATCTTTAAAATTCCCGGAATTTTTCGGAAATTCACTTTGACCGAGTTTTCTATCAAATTTGAATTTTTTTTTTGTTACAAAATTTGATGATCCTTGGATCTAAATTTATGCGTTTTTCGGAATTTTTTCCCGGAGCTTTTGAAAAAATCAGGATTTCTGTCGGAACTTTAGGAAATCGGAATTAATTCCGAGAACCCGAATGGTAAAATAAAATGACAGCATTGCATTAATAAACGTGGGTCGTAATATGCCACTAGACAAAGCACGGAGTAAAGGATCGCAGTCTGCGGCACATGCTTTAAAATTAAAATTTCATGGTTGGCACATTAGAAATTTCAAATTTTAAATCATAAACGAATTTAGAAAATGTGTTTTTAGTTTTCATCAATTCAAAGTTTCCGGTCATAAAAAAAAAAAAAGAAAAAGAAAAAAAAGTTATTGCTCCTACTCCATGTTCGTCTAAAGATCCCGGACTCGGAACTTTTTTGTTCCAATTCCTCCCATTCCATGACCATCGTAAGTTCCGGAATTCTTTTTAGATTTTTTCCAAAGTTTCGAGAGAGTTCTAGAAAATGCTAAAAATCTGGAAAATGTCGGGACTTTCAAAAGTTCCGGGAAAATTTCAGGAAGATCTCCGGGAAATGGGAGCACTGAAAAAACCAAAGTCCTCTCAAGTCAACTCGAGCTTTTAACTGACTTTCGTGTTTTATGATCTGAAATAATTTTGCTGAACCGAACACTGTTTTTCCGTTTAATGGACAAGATCTTACCATTCTATGACCGATTTGACTTGCGTTGGTATAGCCATGACGCAAAAAAACTAGGAGAGTCCGATAGCTCAAGATTTAAGACGGATTTTGACTTTGAAAATCGTGGTTCCAATTTCCGCTGAGCGAAGGAGATACGTGCACTCTCCAGTGGCGTGGCGTGCTTTGCGATCTATCGATATTTTCCCATTTGAAATTGTTGTAAATAATCGATTATTAAGGTGTTCGCTGCGAACACCCTGTTTATCGATACTTTTCCATAGGTTTAATGACCGATCAATCGATAAATCGCAAAGTACGCCACGCCACTGGCGCTCTCCTCATGTAAAAAGGCATAGTAAAAAAAGTTTTAGACTTAAGTGGAATTTGGATGAAGGTAGTCAGAGTTTTTATACCATTTATTAGGGTTTCGCATAACTTTTATTAAGGTGTGGTGATTGCCCCCACAACTATACATCTACTTGGGTCCAAATAAGGTAGACTTTTAACGATACCGTTCTTGCTTGCCGTGTTCAAACATTGAGATGCAGGTGAGCTGAGATGTATTTGAACACAGTTTGTTCCAAGGGAAACTTTCCGTAAAAATGTTCTTAAAAACGAAACTTGGCAACATTCACTTGAAAGTTTTATCCTAGTCCATAACACCTAATGTAATTGCTAAACTTTAAACTTATTTTTCTCGCAATCAAAAGAATGTTACTTACCTCCTTCATTCACTTATTTACTTTGGTTGAGAGTTTTAAAAAACGTCTACTAGTTCATTAATCTGATAAGATACGAGAAAATACTCGTGTATTCCTGGAAACTCATTATTTCCCAGAATAAATCCTGTTTCCTCGAAAGCGTTTTCGTACATTTGCAACATTTTCTAATTCTCTAATTCTCTTTTGTGTGCGCTGAAGTCAGGCAAAAGGGCTTTTAATAAGGCAAAATGGAAACATATGATAACTATGTCACGAATTAAAAAGGTCAAAGCTGAACCTTCCGACGAAATAAAAATTATAAAATAAATAAAATAAAATAAAATGAAACCTCTCAGTAACTGCTTTTTGGAAGCTATTTCAATTGTTTGTGGTAAAAAAATGAAGGATTCGAGAAAAATAATGTTGCTTACTAGCGTTGTTGCATGCCTTTCTTAAACTGTTCATTTGAAAAACTTACAACATCTTTGATTTTTAAAATATGGGTTGACATTTTTTCGCTTCAAACCGCGCGTGTGTTTTAGGGCAGACTGAAAATTGTGCAAACCTCGATTCTTAGTGCAGTGTTTGTCAGCGAGATTCCGATTAGGTATCTTCGCTAGAAGTGAGTTTCGATTTTTTGACTACATCATTTTTGTAGCAACTCTCACGTGAATTACGGGAATTTTAGAAATTGTGCCAATTTCGTCACACTTACAAACACATCATCAGCATCACAGGTTCTGAACAAGCTCTGAAATTTTCTGTCAAGGAGGTTCTGAATTTTTGGGGAAAGCGCCGTAAACGTGCTGTAAACACGGGGAAAAGAGAGTGGAGTTCTTGGATGATATGGACATTTTCAATTAATTGTGGTAGTATATCAATGAAGCAGGTTACTAACCCAAATGTTGCGGTACCATCCAAGAGAGCAGTAAGTGCAAAAATGAAGCTTTGAGAAAACGGGCTCAGAAGTATCTGACCCGAAAATTTTATTGAAAGTTTGAAAGAAACCTCCGTTATATATGTGAAATTGCCACTGAGGGCGGCACTTTATTTGAAAGCAACACTCTTTTCATTGGCTCTCTGGAGGAAGAATGTGAGACCGCATAATTTTTTGTGCACGTACGGCACTCACATAAGTCTCGATTTCATGAAAATAAGATGAGTTTTGCTGTTGTTGTTACTTCAATGATTTCATCTGGAAGAGTTCAGACGAATTTTGAAGGAAACTCGATTTTGAAAATTTGACACTTACTGCTCTCTCTGCTATCACGGCAGCTGAGTCACCAACATTTTTCGTGGATATTATTCACTGGAAAAAAAAACACATTGGATCTAGAGTCCAGACTCTTAAAAACATCGACTAGAAAAAGTACTCTTGATTCAATCAGAATCTAGCTTAAATCAAGGACCAAACCTCTTAATCTAAGCGGATTTCGTTTTGATTCAAGCGAAAATCCGATTGAATCAAGAGTACTTTTTCTTGTCAATGTTTTCAAGAGTCTACACTCTAGATCCAATGTGTTTTTTTTCTAGTGTTAGGTGCACACTTCAATCTGACAACGTTTCTCGGATGAATTATAAATACTATCCCTGCATACGATCATACTGCATCGGATGAGGGGGGTGTGGAATACGAGACGAAGGGGGAGGGGGTGAGCTACTTTCGCGGAGCGTAATAACCGATGTAAAAATTTTCGACTCGGCAG
Organism: Bemisia tabaci; assembly: GCF_001854935.1. Classification (NCBI taxonomy): domain Eukaryota; kingdom Metazoa; phylum Arthropoda; class Insecta; order Hemiptera; family Aleyrodidae; genus Bemisia; species Bemisia tabaci. The sequence continues at coordinate 1,253,464 of NW_017547881.1, forward strand.
CCGGAAGGCCGCCCATCGTAAAAAATATCATAAAAAAGCTAGAGCAAGCAACGTTCCACGTTGAATGAAAATGTTTAATACGGCGGCTACTCAGGTCCCTGCGGCTCCAACCCTCAACCCCAACGCCAGAGGTAATATATTTGGACCGCGTTAAGCAGAAAGGAACCAAGCCCCATCAGCTATTGCTACATTTAGTCGGGCAATTGGCTGGTTTACATGAAAACGGTTGTGCGGATTTTTGTGCAAATTCCTGTGAATTTTCTACATAGTATGAAGCAAATTCCTTAAAATTTTCAAAAGAATCCGGACAAGACTCATCAATGGAGATGTTGCATGTGTGAGGAATTTGCGATTTGACTGTTGATTCTTTAGTAAAAGTTTGCGAGAAACACGATGGTGCCACTGGTTTTCTCTGAAATCAACTCCCAAGCTCAAAAAAAGCTCTCAAGTAGAGGCCAAAACGAGGGGATATCCCACGCTATCCTGAGAGTCCACCTCTACATCAAGACGAACTTTCCATGCAAAGATAGGGAGCAAATACATTGACAGGGCTGCCACTTTATTTGAGGACTTTAAAACTGAAAACACGGCAACCCTGCTAATGTATTTGCTCCCTACCTTGGCATGGAGAGTTTGTTTTGATGTAGAGGTGAACTCTCAGGATAGCGTGGGATATCCCCTCCATTTTGGGCTCAACTTGAGAGCTTTTTTTGAGCTTGGGAGTTGATTTCAGACAAAACCAGCAGGACCATCGTGTTTCTCGCAAACTTTTACATAAGAATCGACAGTCAAATTGCAAATTCCTCACACATGCAACATCTCCATTCTACTAGAATGCTGTCGGTGTAAGTTAATCATAGATTTGGTTACGTATAGGTCAAGAACCTAAAAAGCTCTGTATCAAGAAGACGGTCTTCTTTGACACTATAAGCTAAGTATTTTTCTCAGCGCAAAGCACGATTCGATAATAAGAGACTTATCCATTTCAAAAAATCTCCTCTCCTCTATTTCAACCAAGGAGCTTTATGCTGATGGAAAAATTCAATATCTGGTAATTGCGTAACCGTTTCAACCCTTCCCCGAGTAATTATGTTGTTCAAAGGTGTATCTTTCCGCTTTTGAACTTTTTGACCCGCTAATGCTCCGGGAGTCAATTCACGTTCACTTTCTCCACTATATGTACGGATAATGAGGTGAAATTTAATACAGTTTGAAAGGGCTCGGTGGCTTTGAAGCGGAGAGATGGGAGCCTTTGAACAACGTTGCCTTTTGCGCGGTGAAGTTTGCTCATTCAATATTGGGTAGCTTTCAGACCCTTCTTTTGGAGGGATGCTTGGCAATGTGGCGAGGAAAAATTGGATTTTATTTTGGAATTAGGACCTTCAATTTCCGGCTCAGTTCAGAAACAATATTTTTGATATTAAGTCTCCTATGCACAAAGGTGGTTTTACGCATGAGCCAGAAATTGTTCTTCCTGATAGAAAATTTTGTCCAATCGAGGTTTCATATTCAAATTGTACGTCGCATTTCTTCAATTGGACGGATTTGACCAGAATCAACCTAATAACATCAGAAGTTCCCTAATTTCTTCTCATTTTTTATTTTTTCAATATAAAAAGAAATTCCGAACTTGAAATTTGACTTGAGATTTTGTAAGTATATTCTTTAAAACCTAGGAGGGTTTCACAGAACTTTTGAAGGCGCTATGTGCTGTTCTCATTTTCTCCTCGGGCTGATTGCTGAAGTTGATAGACAAAGCATTAGACAAAAAAGGAACCAGGGAAATGAAGCGATCTAAGTGGTTGAAACGGGTCGCTGTTGTAGCGTAAAGAGGGAAATAATGGACTAACTACAGAGTCTCTCATGGGGTGTCGTTTGTTAGTCCGAGAAGTTGTTAGTCAAGAAATGTCACCTAAAGGAAAATGAAATTAAAATATGCTAATATATATGGGAGGACCGTAGTGGAGAGAAACATTTTTGCTTGCTCTCCAAATTGTTAAAACTATTCAACCTTAGCGCAAAATTTCATGACGGCTAAAGTCTGCTGGCTAGGAAAATAAACTTAAACGCAATGAACAATCTAGGGTCTTTATAAATTGAATTTTGATGTAAGAAAGCGACCGTAATCTAAATACCTCACTTGTTGAAGCAAATCATAGAAAAACGTAGTCCTTATTGACGAAAACTCGTTCGAATTCTTCCTCTTTTTATGCACAACGCCTGGATGCAACTATTCGTGTTCGACGGATGTCCGTGTTGCATACCGTGAAATTGAAGGCGTTCGGGTTTTATCGCGCTCATTGCGGCAATGACTGATGTGTGTGCCTGTGTACCGTCACCATCCGTATCATTGCCTTGTTACTGAATAGAGCAGCGCGGGCTGATCAATGAAATGGATAGACGAAGTGATTTAATTGATGTCTGTTTCTGCCTAATAGTTTTAAAGACAGAACTATTATCAGGAAAAATATGTGGTAATTATTTGGCAAATTGACAACGCCGCTCCGTGGCTTCGAAAGGATTTCGAAATTACACCTCGGGGATTAACATGAATGCGCTTTTGAGCGTTTAATTTTCAACTTGTTAATATTTTTAGCGTCGTTTTTTCCCCTTTTCCATGCCTTTTTTTCCTAACCTCGGTATAGTTTTTATCACTAGTATGAATAGAGGCTGTCTATCTATGACCTGCCGGGACCCAGACAGCGCGGCCAAATTGTACGACATAAATCGGAATTTGCTATGTAATAGGACAGCTAAAGCAGCGAAATATTACTTCATCCTCAGTTTCTTCTAGTATTTTATTGTAAATTTAAATATAAGTCCCTCATGTAGTGCCCTGTGGTGCTCTGCGATATCCAAACGCCACATGTGACTGTCTTCCCAGATAAGACGGAAATATTTAACCAATATTTAAAAATATTGTTTTGATATTTATGCAAACATAGGGCCAATATTGGTTAAATATTGAGTCAATGTTAAAAGTGTACAACATATTTCCTTTTGGCATAAATACTGTGCCAATACTTTAAAATACTGTGAAATACTGTGCCAATACTGTGAAAATATTTTTATAATATTTCGGGTAAACATATTATTTTTAAAAATCTTAAATAAAGATTCACTGTATGATTCACCATTTGATCACCGCATGAGAGTATGGTAAAATTTACCATATTTTTTTTCAGCGTAGGAAAGGACAATATGCCAGCCTTCTAACAGAAGCCAATGTCTACCGCGCGGAAGCTCGAAAATTGCGTTTGAGCGAGATCTTTTTTAAACCCAGGAGTCGATAGTCTTGCCTCGGAAAAAAGGATTGCGAGCCGCATCAAATCCGGCCAGCGGATCGATTATTGAAATTGATAGACAAAGCCATAGACAAAGGAAACAAGAGAGATATGGAGAGATCCTATTGGTGGAAGTGGGCCGTTGCGACGGACAAAGGAGGTAGGTAATCGACTAACTAACGGCAACCCACGAGGAAGCCGACAGTTAGTCTATCATTTTCTTCCTTTGTCGATAGGAGCCACCCATTTCAACCAATAAGATCGCTCCATACTCCCTATGTCTTCTTTGTCTATCGCTTTGTCTATCAATTTCAATAATCGGCCCGCAGCTGTCGGTAAAGGGACGTAACTACGTCTTGGTTGAACCGTTTTAAAAGTGCACATCAATGCTCTTAAAAGTCAATTCGAACATTTACTTACGCCCTTTCGTCGTCTCAGCGATGAATGCTTGAAACGCGAAAAATATTACGGCTTACGATGAAAAGCATCAAAAGACTCAAAGGCAGTAATTTCAAACGAACTTCCAATGCATCAAAAGCGCGTATCGACCCAACTTACCGCCTCTCTTCCCCCCTTCCCCTCCTTCCCCACTTTTCATCCCCCCTTCCCCTGACAAGCCGTAGATTTTCCGCGAAGTCTTGTTTATTTCGCCCGATGGGATGGATGCAAAAACGAGTAATTAAATCGATGAAATGGCTGCTCAGCCGCACATCAACCGGGGTTTTAATGAGTCTACCCTCTTCCCTCTTTGCCCGACGCAGTGTTGCCACAGGAGACAGAATCAGAAATAGTCTTGAATGGAGATATTGCATGTTTGAGGGATTTGCGATTTGAACATTGCTTCTTATGTAAAAGTTCGCGAAAAACACGATGGTGCCACTGGTTTTCTCCGAAATCATCTCCCAAGCTCAAAAAAAGCTCTCAAAGTGAGGCCGAAATGGAGGGGATATCCTACCCTACCCTGAGAGTCCACCTCTATATCAAAACAAACGCTCCATGCAAAGATAGGGAGCAAATACGTTAGCAAGGCTGTCGTGTTTTCAGTCTTGGAGTCTCCAAATAAAGTGGCAACCCTGCTAATGTATTTGCTCCCTATCTTTGCATGGAGAGTTTGTTTTGATGTAGAGGTGGACTCTCAGAGTAGGGTAGGATATCCCTTCCATTTTGGCCTCACTTTGAGAGCTTTTTTTGAGCTTGGGAGATGATTTCAGAGAAAACCAGTGGCACTATCGTGTTTTTTGCGAACTTTTACATAAGAATCAATGGTCAAATCGCAAATCCCTCACACATGCAACATCTCCATTTGAAAAATATAAGTTGCAATGGACCACTAGACAAGGTATGAATTTCAGCATTCTGATACATGTTTCTTAACCAAAATTTCACGTAAAACACGATGTGCGCGACGAAAATTACGGAAATCAATACCTTACGAAGATATTTAATGATTCTTAATGCGTGAATTCAGACCACCCGCTCATGAAAACTCAATGCTCTACGTGACTCACATCGAGCGCTAAACGTTATCATGACAGTCTCTGCGATATAAAAATCTGGCAACCTCAATCTTGACGCTTTGGCTCAGCTATAGCAAATTGCTTATAGTTTGAAAAACACGTGGTAGGAAATGAACATTGCTCGATTGAGAAGCTTGCTGAAACCGTTGTAGTGCGCGATTTGACTCACGTAGAGCTTTGAGTTTCTTGTGAGCGGGCAGTACAAATTTCTCGCAACCAATGTAAAATAAAATGTTGATATCTTCGTTAAGAGTTGGTTTCAGTAATTTTCGTCGTAAAAATCGTGTTTTAAGTAAAATTCTGGTTATGAAACATGTATCAGATTGCTTAAGTTCGTACCTTGTCTAGTGGTGTATTGATTAGTAATATTCAGAAAAAAATTGGCAAGGAGTTTTTACGGTATCATAATGTGTGCTTCAATCGGTCAATATTTGTATTTCATCTGTTTATCCTCAAAAGTGAAGAAACTGGATTTTCAAAATTTCAAAAGGAACTAAGGGATATTTTTTCTTAATTAATGGCCGTGGCAACCATGCCGCCTTTATTTTTTTTAATTGGCTTTTTTTAATTGCGTCGCATCTTTTGTGTGCGTCACGCATTACCTTGCACTTGAATCTTTTCAAAGCACCGCCGTCGAGACAATACAGCGACGTCGGATTAAAGAGTCAAAAAACACGACAGGCTTCGTGAAAAAGTTCTTATAGTGCTGTACAGCGTGGTTTTGAAAAGGACACGACATTTTTACACGAGCACGAAATCTAAATCTAGCGTCATGTACACCGAAAAGAAAAGATGCTGTGGTAACATGCCGGATGTTAAGGTTGTTAAAAAAATGTGCGACAACTCTTGGATGTTGCTATTAATACTCTGGTAGTTAACGTAGCATGATAGGATGTAAAAGTAACATCCTAGGATGTTACTTTAACAGCCAGAGTGGTAATGAGAACATCCAAGAGTTGTCGCACATTTTTTTAACATCCAGGATGTTACTACAGTTTTTTTCGGTGTAGACGTAAGAGCGTTTGTGCATCATTTATCTTTTCAAAACTATCTGCCTTGATTTATTTCAAAGGTATATTTGCATATTTATATCGTATACTATTTTTAATGACCTGTAACTCCGTCGCAAACTTTCGCCAGAGCAAGAAGTATGACTCCTTGCCCTCTAGTTGATTCCTCCATTTATTTTCCCTACAAGCGTTTCACGGAAAATTACTCTATACCGACAATGGATTGCGGTAGATGTTTCAAATGGATATAATTTTCACGAGAATATTTACCTACTAACTATATTAAGCAGTGGCGAGGCGTGAATGATCGATTGTCGAGATTTCCTCATTTAAAGCTATGGTAAAGAATCGATTATAAGGTGTCCGTTGCGAACACCCTGACTATCGATATTTTTTCATAGGTTTAAATGGCAAATAAATCGATACATCTCAAAGCATGTTAAACTCGATCCATTTTTGGTGAGAAAACGTTCCCAACAGTCCGATGCACGGTTTAACAGCCGAGCACGGGAAATGCCAAAAGCCTTGCGGGCAACTCGAGTCGGAATAGGAAATTCAAGGCCCGGCGCTCATCGAGAAGGACATGACGTCGTTGTTCTAACATGAAGGCGTATCTATGATCCCACCTGAGCCCTGAAAAGCATGGAGTTATACGGAGAACGGGGCTCATGCGGGGATCGAGTTACGCCCTTACGTTGGAGGGACGACGATGAGTGTCACCGCGAAGTGAGCTAGCATACTGCACCGGCTCCGAAATCCGCAGTCATCTCCGATTCAGGCATCTCGCCCGTTTCTCCCGGTTTCAGGGCCTGTTCGGCCGCCGCAGAGCCGAGACGCCGGCTGCCAACCCGACTCCCTTGATTATTCATGAAATCATGCACGGATTCCCATCCACACTGTTGCCAAATCTTCATCGCGGAAGATACTTTAGATAGTCGGCAACATTGTTTCTCCTTCATTCGGGCCGCGTCAAGCACACTGGAAAAAAAAACACATTGGATCCAGAGTCCAGACTCTTAAAAACATCGACAAGAAAAAATGCTCTTGGTTCAATCGGATTTAAGCTTAAATCAAGAACCAAGCCTCTTAATTTGAGCGGATTTCCTTTCGATGTAAGCTCAAATCTGATTGAATCAAGAGTCCATTTTCTTGTCAATGTTTTCAAGACTCTGGACTCTAGATCCAATGTGTTATTTTTTCCAGTGCAGGAAGGAATCAAGCCACGTCAGCTATTGCCAAACTTAATTGGGCAATTTCATTTTTTATGTGAAAACGGTTACGCAGATTTTTTTTGCAAGATGCACCGGTAAAAAAAACCTCTTGGTTCAAGAGTGCAGTTTCTTGTCGCTGGATTTAAGAGTCTGGACTCTTGTTTCAATGCAAAATCTGCTTGAATCAATGCAAAATCCGCTTGAAACAAGAGTACGAGACTCTTAAATCCGACGACAAGAAACGACACTCTTAAGTCAATGCAATGCGGCATTGGTCCAAGAGGTTTTTTTTACCAGTGTGGAGAATTTGCAAGCAAATTTTTATTACTTCACCTAAAAGTGCTTAAAGAGCTAGTTTCGCCGTATTTTTATAATTTTTTTCCGATATGGGAAATAGTATAAAATATATTTAAAAGTGACGTCATCTGGCGCCATTTTCCATCGAAACACATGTATATTTTAGCATATAAGATCATTTTGTCATATCTTCTCCAATAATGGTTCAATTCATGAACTAAGGGTATCTTCGTGTTCAGTTCACTCAGCAATTTCTACGCACTTAAACACGAAATTCATCAAATTTAGACCCTTACAAGTTCTCTATTTAGTGAATTTTCTACATGGCTTAAAGTTAATTCCTTAAAATTGTTCAAAGAATTCGCACAAATGCTCTCTTGTAAACATTCAACTACCCAGTTAAATTTGGCAATGACTGATGTGGCTTAGTTTATTCCTGCTCAGCGCGGTCCATTTGAGGTCAAACCAAAGAGACAATTTCTGTTTTTATAGGGTGAAACAAAAGTTAAACACAGTAGCTAGCACCAGGCATCACCCGTCATGCATGTAACTTATGATCAAATCGAGAAGAAAACTTGAAATTGTACGAGTGCACCTAGGTCAAAAAAAAGGACTTCTAGGAGCCCCCATGAAGAGTAGGGTCGATGAGGGCTGTTTTTGGACCCCAGAAGAAAATTTTACGAGGAAACCGCAATGAAACCACTTTTAGAACCTCAAAGTTTTGTATAAACGGAGCTATAAGCGTATAAAGTTTCCAAATTTTGTCCGACCTCTCCTATTGACTCGATCCACTGTGCGACATCTCGTGAATAGTCCATTTTTTGATTGGTCGATCCCTCCTCCGCGTAAAACGGGAATGTGAGTACCCGACCACCCGCTTCGATTCCGTACCCTCAACAACTAACGAGCACACTCCTTCTTTCCAACCTGTCTCTGGTTTCGTTTTACAGAAATAAGTCCGACTGAACCACTTTTCAGCCGTGCCAAGTAAGAACGCCGTATGAACCTTCAGACGCTGCCACATCTCATTCAATAAAACCCTAATTTACTGGGGAATCGTAAATTTTTTTCTTCTTCAATTTTTCCAGACAGTTTAGTTCACAATTTCGACTGATTTGTCGGAAAATTTCAAGGAAGAACACGCATAATTGTTCTCAAGAATACATGTTTTATCCGGGGTAATGGACCACTAGACAAGGTACCAATTTTAGCATTCTGATACATGTTTCTTAATCAAAATTTTATGTAGAACACGATACGCACACCGAAAATTACCGAAATCAACTCCTTACGAAGATATTTAATAATTCTTGATGCGCGAATTCAAACCACCCTCTCATGAAAACTCAATGCTCTGCGTGATTCACATCGCGCGCTAGACGTTATCATGATAGTCTCTGCGATATAAAAATCTGGCAACCTCAATTTTGACGCTTTGGCTCAGCCATAGTAAATTGCTTATACTTTGAACAACACATAGTGGGAAATGAACATTGCTCGATTGAGAAGCTTGTTGAAACCGTTGTAGTGCGCGATTTGACTCACGTAGAGCTTTGAGTTTCTTGTGAGCGGGCAGTTCAAATTCCTCGTAACCAATGTGAAACAAAAACGTTAATATCTTCGTTAGGAGTGGGTTTCAGTAATTTTCGTTGCTCGAATCGTGCTCTACGTGAAATTCTGCTTAAGAAAAATGTAACAGAATGCTTAAATTCGTACCTTGTCTAGTGGTCCATTTGGCGACTCTCAAATGTTCATACGGTGCGGCAGTTATGCTCTGAGACACTTTTATGGTATTTTTCGTTAACCGCAGACCGACGCTTTTTTTCTAAGAAGTTATGCAACCGTGCAGTGCGGTTCTGCGATGCTGGTGTAGGGCAGTTAAAAGATAATCAAAAGATGGCTTGGTCATGAGGTCATCCCGTTGCGGGAGTGCGACAAGAAATCTCATGGCAGTTTATGACCTAATTTCGCCCTGAAACTAATCCGAGGAACGTGCGCGGAATTGCCTACCAGTCCGGGCGCCGCCTTAAGTACTTGTTGCACTTCCCTCGATGAGCTACGGCTCGGCGCGCCCCTCCCCTAATCTCTTGTGTAATGTCAGAGTTCAGCGCCCTCCCCGAGTGTTGTCGTAGATAAATGACCGCACCAGTGGCGAGGCGTGATAATCGAATATCGATCTCGATATAATCCCATTTGATGCTATGGTAGAGAATCGATTATTATGGTGTTCGTCGTGAACGCCCTGATAATTTATCCTTTTCCATAAGTTTAAATGGCAGAACAAAACGATACATCGAAAAGCACGCACGCCACTGGACTGAAGGTGTTAGTCGGTTTGGATTCTGCGGACATTTGGTACTTTACTTAATGACGTCATTTGGCGCGTTTCACACGGAGAAAAAAACCTCGTGCGTGGGACCCGAAGTTTAGGTCATTTGGATCTCTGAAGTTTTCGGATTGAGCATCTGAACTCTTTAGGTCTAGCTGTCGAGGTTTGGATCATACACCTGAAACTTCAGTTCTCACATCTGAAGCGCTTCAGATGTGAGAACCGAAGTTTGTTGGATGTGAGAACCGAAGTTTTTCGGACGTGAAACCCGAAGTTCTTCAGACGTAAGAACCGAAGTTTCAAATGCGTGATCCAAACCTCAGCAGCTGGACCTTAAGTGTTCGGATGCTCAATCCGAAAACTTCAGAGATCCATATGACCCAAACTTCGGGTCCCACGCACGAAGTTTTTTCCTCCGCATGGTACTTTACTTAATGACGCCATTTGGAGCGTGTCACGCATTCTTTGAATGAAAAATCTGACAGGATAAGGATTAAGACGATGAAAACAACGCTATTCGTCGTCTCGCGTACGGAGAAAGGTAACTTCATTCCAAGGTTGCAAAATGGACTCAAACACTGTTTTACGTATAAGAATGCGCTTGTGCAATTTTTTGGCAAAAATGTGTCCGATTTCCACATTAGATCAGAAAAAATTCAGTGAAATTTTCAGTTAGAAAATCCCATGATCTCCTGGTGAAAATGGTCTTTGCGAAGGAAAATTTAGCACCATTGAAATATAGTTACGTTCTTTCGTGGGGCAACGACGTCCACCTCAAAATTACTCCTAACTCCTTACTTCTTTTCCTCTATATTTTGACTACATCAGGCACCTCTCCGTTTAATTCAGTTTATAGTCAGCCCCATACGAGCTGAAATTCATTCAACCGATCCTTGCTAAATTCTCTTACAGTTCGCAATTCCATCGTATCTCCGCGGATACGTCATCAAATAACGGGTAAAATTCGTCGCGTTTCTGATGTAAGGGCGTACCTCGATTTTCACGTGAGCCTTGTCGTCCATTTAACTCCATACTTCCCGAGGGCCACGTTGACACGGAGATACGTTGCGTCAGAGGAGCGACGAATGGAGATGTTGCTTGTGTGAGGAATTTGCGATTTGACTGTTGATTCATTTGTAAAAGCTCGCGAGAAACACGATGGTGCCACTGGTTTTCTCTGAAATCAACTCCCAATCTCAAAAAATGCTCCCAAGTTAAGGCCAAAATGGAGGGGATATCCCACGCTATTCTGAGAGTCCACCTTTACATCAAGACAAACTCTCCATGCAAAGATACGGAGCAAATACAATATTGACAGGACTGCCACTTTATTTGGGGACTCTAAAACTGAAATCACGGCAATCCTGTCAATGTATTTGTTCCATATCTTTGCATGGAAAGTTTGTCTTGATGTAGACGTGGACTCTCAGGGTAGCGTGGGATATCCCCTCCATTTCGGCCTCGACTTGAGAGCTTTTTTGAGCTTGGGAGTTGATTTTAAAGAAAACCAGTGGCACCACCGTGTTCCTCGCGAACTTTTACATAAGAATCAACAGTCAAATCGCAAATTTCTCACGCATGCAACATCTCCATTGTCTCCAAATCGTAACCGAGCTCTAACGCTTCAACCCCTCAGACAGAGGTGAGGCGTGAATGATGGATTATCGATATTTCCCCATTTAAAACTGTGGTAAAGAATCGATCATTAAGGTGTTCGTTGAGAACATCCTGTCTATCGATCCTTTTCCATAGGTATAAATGGCAGATCAATCGATATATCGCAAAGCACGTCACGCCACTGGCTCCAACCCCTCAGGGCCCAAACCCCACCATGGATGTCGTTCGAAAATTGAAACAGCGAACGTTCTTCCATTGACAGGTGCTGCAAAGCCTGTAAGCGCTTTCTTTTTAAAGGTTGGTGCGTTACCGTATCATAAAACCCGTCTAGTGCTTCGGAAATTCCCGGATCCTATTTCTTTAAACCTCTCGCGAGGTTTACGATCCCTTAAGCTCGCAGTTTCACCCTTTATTGCCTTTACACATCAAAGTACTCGATTCAATTCATTCTCCGCTCCTCGGGAAAATGTAATGTATCAACCTTAATCAGCAATAAATGTTTTAACGTGAAGGCACTGTTGATGTTTATCTTACTCCTACGTTAGCTCTCGGTTCGCGCTCGGATGAAACAGGCTCCCGCAGTTTTGAAAAGCGGTGTCTCCAGGGGCAAAACACCACGAATGATACATTTAATACTTATCTAGAATTCGTATATACAAGATGTATGCCCTGAAGTTGGAAACATTTTATAAATGTTGCAAGTCGTATCACTCATGTAATCAGAAAAAGACTATTATTGTTATCATACGGTCATTTGGACTGCGTTTAGCAGAAAGGAACCAAGCCACATCAGCTATCGCCAAATCTAATTGAGCAATTTATCTTTTTACATGAAAACGGTTGTGCTGATTTTTGTGCTTTAGTGAATTTTCTGCATAGTACAAAGCGAATTCTTTAAAATTTTAAAAGGAATCTACACAAATGCATGATGTAGCTTGGTTCCTTTCTGCTTAAGGCGGTCCATTTAATGGGCTTTGGCTCTATGTAATAAGTAATTCATAACTTTCGCTTTTTGCCTTCGACTTGATGCGAAGACATTTCGGTGCTTCAAAATTGTTTGAATGACACTTATAAGTTGTTTCACTTGCATCCTCTACAATTTCATGAGTCAGCTTCTATCATACCTCACCGTCATTTCTGATTCATATGCGCTAAAAAATGCAATACAACTTTCATGTCTCGATGCTTGTAAAATGTATTCATAAGTTAAATACAATATTTTGTTTTGTGTTTTTCAGGTGAGTCATTCTTTGGAATTCTCCGGTTTCTGTCCGAAGGTAAAACTCTTTCCCATTCTTATTATTTACACTAAATTAAGTATTTTAGGCGAATTGACATCGAAAGTAAAGAAACATCGAGATGCCGAACTAATTTTGTTGGGTTCATTCTGAGTTTTCAGCAAAAATGTGGAACTATTACGCATAGATAAACATTTCAGCTAGCTGTTCCCGGTAAATATGTTTTAGAAATACTTGAAATTAAGGCCCGAAATATTGGAAAGCGAAAATCCATAGTTCAACTTGACTAATCAAAAGTCAAATTTTTGATACGTTTGACCTTTTTTTTAGAGTTCAAACAGAAATTTTTAGACAAATGTTGCGCTTAAAAATTGTTTAACCGTTCTGCCTCTTGCAACAATTGGATTGCGTTAAGCAGAAAGGAACCAAGCCACATCATCTGTTGCCAAAGTTAATTGGGCAATTTAATTATTCACAAGAGAACGTTTGTGCGGATGCCTTTGAAAATTTTAAATATTCACTGAAATTTGCACAAAAATCTGCACGACCGTTTTCTTGTAAGAAATTAAGTTGCTCAATTAAATTTGGCGATACCTAATGTGGCTTGGTTCCTCTCTTGTTAACGCGGTCTAATTCAAAATAAAACCATTAATTCAGCAAAATTCATCCAATGTCTCGAAGTTCAGTTTGCTTCCGGTGTACATCTGTTTGGACTTTCCCAACGCTCTCATACATCATTCTGATACTTCACAGGCAACTTTTTTGCACCGCTAATGCGTATCGGTTCTCGAAAAAAGTGGTTTATAACTCACTTGAGTGGGCACTAAAAAAAAAGTTCGGTTGTTACATATACTAAACTTCTGTTCTTATTGAACATCAACTTTTCGGTTCAGATAACCAAAGTTCTCGGTTGTAGGAACCAGGTTAAGTGAATTAAAGCTCGATTTCTGTGACCGATAACTCTGGTTTTATGAATCTAAAAGCTCCGGTATTAATTATGAACCAAACTTCTCTTCATGTACTCTTGCTGGGCCCCGAAAGAGATATTTTAATTATATTTTTGGTCATGAAGGTTCAGAATTTTTCTCATTTTTAAATGAGAAGATTTCAAAACTGAGCTATCATGGATTATTATCAGAGGTGCGAAATAAAATTTAAGGGAATTTAAATTTCATATTGTTTAAGAGTAAAATTTCACTTCCCTGCGCAACTAGTTTGTGCTAAGGAACGGATACATTCCTCTCCTAAGCACTGACTAGTTACTCGGGAGAGAAAACTTTTCTCTCGAAAACAACAACTCAGTGCAGAGAAAAGAAAAGTTTTCTCCCCTGGGCAACCAGTTCGTGCTCAGGAACGGATACATTCCTCTCTTAAGCACCAACTAGTTGCTCGGAAGAAATGTTAATATCTTTTCAGCGGCTGCGTTTGTAAATCGCAACAATTATCTGAGAATTCATTAATTAACCTCAAATGGATTTCATTTTGCAATAAGGAACTGCAATTTCTGGCTCTTCCATAAAGACACGTATGTCCAAAGTGAAACAAATGGTACATGGATTGTTTCTGAACTGAGCCAGAATTTGTAATTCCAGATCGCAAAATGAAATTCAAAGGCTATTGATACTTTTTTTTAGAAAAAATTTGAGAGTCAAGATTTTAGAATTTCCTTTTATTTCATAAGATAGATACTGAAATTATTGCAGAAGTATTTAAATATTCCATGAAACATTAAGTGGATTGCATTCTGCAAAAAGGAACCAAGAGCATTCTAAAGTCGCTAAGACTGCAACTTTTTTTACATTGCAAGTATAAACTGATCATCGAGATAATTTACTCCCAATCAACTATATATTTAAAACGAAAATTATCTGTGCAAGTTAAACTGTGTGCATAATTTCCATAATTTTATTTCAAAGAAGAAACTTGCATTGCAAGAAAATGGAATGCTCTTAGTTCGATTTTGCAAAATGCAATCAAATTAATGTCACGAAATTTCGGGGAATGGACCACTAGACAAGGTACGAGTTTAAGTAATCTGATACAAGTTTCTAAACCAGAATTTTACGTAAAACACAACTCGCACAACGATACTCACTGAAACCAACTCTTAACGAAGATATTAACGTTTTTATTTCACATTGGTTACGAGGAATTTGAACTGCCCGCTGACAAGAAACTCAAAGCTCTAGGTGAGTCAAATTGCGCACTACAACGGTTTCAGCAAGCTTCTCAATCGAGCAATGCTCATTTCCCACCATGTGTTGTTCAAACTATAAGCAATTTGCTATAGCTGAGCCAAAGCGTCAATATTGAGGTTGCTAGATTTGTAAATCGTAGAGACTGTCATGATAACGTTTAGCGCGCGAAGTGAATCACGTAGAGCATTGAGTTTTCATGAGCGGGTGGTTTGAATTCACGCATCAGGAATCATTCAATATCTTTGTAAGGAGTTGATTTTGGCAATTTTTGTTGTGCGCATCGTGTTTCACGTGAAATTTTGGCTAAGAAACATGTATCAGAATGCTGAAATTCGTACCATGTCTAGTGGTCCATTGTACGAAACCTCGAGAAATTTTAAGAAATTTAAAAGAATTTGATTTCCTTTAGTCTCATGAAATTTTGCATTTCTGACAATCACTCAACACATCCCAACCATCATTAAAACACGAAACAAAGCGTCGCGCTCCAAAAATCACTCGCGCTCTCGTCGTGATTTCGAGCCACTACCCGCGAAAACAACTCTCACTTTCACTCTCACCCCCGACGGTTCGCGACAGCCCCATTTTCACTCTTCATTTCGTGTCTGCAATTCTGCATTTGCCACACGCTGCCGTCCCAAGGAAGAACGCCGTATGAACATTCGAGAGTTGCCAAACTTTCCCTCATAAAATATGTATTTTTGACGCAATTCAAGAATATTTTCCCTTGAAATTTTTAGAGTACCTATACAGCGAAAGTATGGACAGTTGTGAAACTCCGAAAATCCATCAGGCCCTCACCGATGCCTCTGCGAATAAAGTTAGGGCCCAGAAATGCAGCCAACCTATGAATTTCAATTATCCAGAACGATTTACTAATACAATTGTTACGAACCATCGTTTAAAAAGCACGTATTTGACTCAGTTTTTGCATAAATTTACTCATTTTTGCGGAAGAACGCCCATTTCTGTACATTTTTGGCCTTCTTGGTTAGAATTGGAATTTGTAGACTGACAGTGAAATTTTGTGAGTTAGAAGTTGGTTAGAAGGATGGCTGCACTTTTCGGCCCTACGACCTCCATGAAGCGATCTGTCCATACTCTCGCTATACAGGTACTCTAGAAATTTTCAGATATTTTAGATCAAATTGCGTACATAATTGTCTGAAAATGTCGGGAAATAATATTAACGATTTCCCCAGTAAATTCGCTTTTTATCGGAGGACATTTGGCAACACCTGGAGGTTCATACGGCGTTCTTGCTTAGCACTGCACACACTCGCGTCAAGTCGGGCCGACCGCATAGGCCCGAAGGGATGCAAGTCGCTCGTATCTGGCGCTGCTCACCGCAGACGCCGAGTTGACAGGGACAACCGAGGGGGGGGGGGGGCG
>NW_017547881.1:1269576-1328416 GCF_001854935.1 Bemisia tabaci
TCGGGGGGGAGGGGGGTCCTCATTCTCATTTCCCGAGCGTAATTATGAGGCGGGAATGGATCCAAATCCCGGGGAATCGGCAAAAAAGTGCCACACCCGCCTTCCGCCGTTCCCACCAGTCAAACGAGCCTGCTCCCCGCGAGACCGCTTTTACCGGAATTAAACCGGAAAAAGTTTCCGCTCGCGTCGATGCCAAGTCGCAGGGATGTTCCCATTCTCTTTCGCCATCTTTCTCTCTTTCGTTCTTTCAACTTATCTTACTACTAGTTAATACAATAAGATAGTAGAAAGATCTGGTAAAATTCTGATGAGAAAACATGTATCACAACGCTCGAATTCGCTCCTAGTCTATAAGTGGTCTACAAGTCGCTTATAGTGGTGCATTACTACGGAAAATTGATAGATATTTTGTGCAGAATTGTGAAGCGGGATTTTCCCTCGAAAATTTCGAAACTGAAGGTCTTGTGCGAGAAAGGTAACCCCTCGCTTTTTACACCGTCGCACAATGGATCGAGTCGCAACAGGAGAGGTCGGCAAAAATTTAAACAAGCGGGAAAGTTCTAATACTGTCGTATTAGAAAAGCGCTCAGGTGTTAGTAAATGTATTTAATGAAGAAAGGACGTATTAACTCCGTCGATTTGGCTGGGAAATGGAAATGAAACATCAGCTGATGGCTAACAAAGGTTACCAAAGAAACCGTAAACGCGTATTTTTGTTTCCCGAAAAGGAGCTCACCGTTGAGCTCATCAGACGCGTTTTTTTTAGGCTTCATTTGAGTTCAACGATCAATTTCGATAAGAATTACTCTACCGCTAAGAAATTTTCTTATAGACAAACGATCGAAACTACCTGCGCATTACGTTAAAAGCATAAAATACAGTTTTCACAGCTTTATTTATTTTAAAAATGGACACCCCCCCCCAAAAAAAAAAGCCTACACATCGATGAGCTGGTGCGCCATTTAAACGCATAGTATACTAGTACTCAGAGGCAAGTCGAAATCAAAAAGCGCTGCCTCTCGGCTGAGCGCTTAAAACTTCGAACGCTTAAGACTCCGTTTATACACACTGTGAGACTCTAAAAGCGGTTTCCATGAAATTTGGCATCCCTTAAAGTTTAAAATGTGACGAAATAAACATCAAAATTTGCAATTTTAGTCGAAAGTATGTGCGACCGCTCTAATTGACTCGATCCACTGTGCGACGCGTCGCATTGCGTCGGATTTTGAACGTATTCACAGCAGACCGGTCGGCGGTTTAGTCGAAATCATCAGGCTTGAAATTTTAATGAGTTCTTGCGAGGTCCGAGGATTTACGGTTTAACGAATTTGTCGTGCGTAAAATTTCGTAATGAACATCATCGTTGATGATGCCGTTTATTTTTCAATATGACTATTTTTATTTTATTTTGTAAATATACGTATAAATCACCCCTAAAGTATTATAACATGTTGTCAAAGCCGTCACGTAGCCACATAAGTCATATGGGTGTATCCTTTTTGATGATTAACCGAGGCCTCTTCAATCTTCTTCATATAACTTTAACATAACATTATCGTTGATGATTCCATTTATTTTTCAATATGGCTATTTTTATTTTATTTTGTAAATATACGTATGAATCACCCCTAAAGTATTATAACATGTTGTCAAAGCCGTCACGTAGCCACATAAGTCATATGGGTGTATCCTTTTTGATGATTAACCGAGGCCTCTTCAATCTTCTTCATATAACTCAGAATAACACCTATAACCAGCTATACTTACGACCGTCACGAGGCGATGTATTTACATCCGCTGTGAACACGATGAATACCAAAACGCCTTCAATTTTTTGGTATGCAACCCGGACATCCTTCAAACACGAATAGTTGCATCCAGGCGTTGTGTATGAGTTTGAAGTGAACCAGTCGACAGGGTACGAATTCAAGCATTCTGATACATGTTTCTTAACCAAAATTGCTCGTAGAACACGATTTGCACAACGGAAATTACTGAAGTAAACTCCTTACTAAGATATTAGCGTTTTTATTTTACATTCAAGCCTGCAGCTGAGGTGCATCTAGGCGTTGTGCATACATTAGGAATGGACTACACCAGTAGACAAGGTACAAATTTAAGCATTATGATACACTCAACCAGAATTTCATGTAAAACACGATTAACGCAACGACAATAAATTACTGGGTTCAACTTTTAACTAAAGTATTAACGTTTTTATTTTACATTCAGGCATGCAGCTAAGGTGCATCTAGGCGTTGTGTATATGTACATTAAGAATGGAATGGACTATAGTAGGGTGATAGTTTTGTTTCCTAACCAGAATTGCACGCAAAACACGATTCGCGCAACGAAAATTATTGAAATCAACTCCTAATTAAGATATAAACGTTTTCATTTTACATTGGTCATGTGATATTTGGATTTTCCGCTCACAGTATAAACGATAGGCTACTCGAATTGGACTACATTTTGCAATTCGAAGCTATAAATTCTGGTGCATCTGAAAAAACACTTTCGTGCATAGGGAAACTAAAGGCACATACGTTGTTTTTAAACCGGGCCAGACTTTATAGTTCCAAATTGGACCTATAAATTCCGGCCCGGTTTAAAAACAACGTATGAGCCATTAGTTTCCCTATGTACATAAGTTTTTATTTCAGATGAGCCAGAATTTGTAGGTCCAAATTGCAAAATGTAGTCCAATTAATCGCGCACTCCAGCGATTTTGGCAGGCCTCTTCGGGTTTCTTAATCGATCACTGTTCTTTTCCCGTCTTGTTTTTCTTAAAGTGTACACAACGTCCTACAGCTGAGCCGAAGCACAGGATTGAGGTTGCCATATTTTCATTCCGCGGAGATTTTTACAGCAACGTTTAGAGCGCGATTCAACTCTTGTGGACTTTTGGCTTCGTCAGCGAGGATTTATCACCTCAAGAAGCATTAAATGTTTAGGTTAGGAATTAATGCCAGTAATTTCCGTTGCGCGAATCGTGTCCTAAATGGAATTTTGGTTGAGAAACATAAATCACATTGCTCAAATTCGTACTTTGTCTACTGGTCCATCGAAAACCAAAGATTCGCCTTCAATTAGCTGGCTATGCAAAATGATTGTCGTGACGCACGTATAGTTGTATCACAATTTCGCATTGAGATTACACAGTGTGTTGAAGGCGCTCCTCTTTATCTTCTCTCTGGGGCCTTTTAGTCATGTTAACCGAAAACTTACACAATTTCAGAGCCTTCAATCGGGCCGTAATTTGGAAAATCGTATTGTGGACATTATTTTGCGTTCTGGGAAATAATTTTTTTTTTTTTTGTATATAAGTCTTATTTCAGCCTTCAATCGGGCCGTAATTTGAAAAATTGTATTGAGAACATTATTTTGCATTCTGGGAAATAATTTTTTGTGTATGTAAGTCTTATTTCAGAAAAAAAGCTCATTCGCTCGGTTTAGATAAAGGTATTCCATTCGCGTTGTTTCAGTCAGCATATCCTCAGATGGAGCTTCAAGAGTCGCCGTTTTATAAAAATTTGAAGTCTGTGAAACGGAGAATTCCGGGGGGAAAAGTAACCAATGTGGACTAAAAACCATCCTAGTCGGGAGGTGGATTTCACGCCATTTGAGTGGGCTTCGTGCGGTTGATGATTGATAATTGATACTGCAGGCTGATTATTGAAATTGATAGACAAAGCTACATAAACAAAGAAGACAAACGAGATATGAAGGGATTCTATTGGTGAGAGCGGGTGGAGCAATGGACAAAGGAGGTAGGTAATAGACTAACTAACAGCTAACGGCAACCCACGATAGATCCTATAATTGGACGTATTTCTACCAAACAGACCTATGTGGAGGTGAGAAATATGGGGTGTGCTCGTTAGTTCTCTGGCCGTAAGAGTGAATGGGAATAATAAAGCGCCAGTGACGTCAGCGGCAATGATAGTGCGCACTCGAGCGAGACGGAGATCGTCGTCGGGGCGCTTTAACTCGTGAGCCCTGTCCCTAACGCTCTCTTGCCATGCCCGCGGCTCATGAGTTCCACATTCAGTTGGCACATAGGTCTGTTTGATAGAATGTAAAATCCCGCTTCTCCAATTCTTCAAAAGGAATCACGCCCACTTTTACATTGCTTCTTATGCAGCTTTCTAGAGCACACCCCATATTTCTCACCTCCACATAGGTCTGTTTGGTAGAAATACGTCCAATTAGTCTATCATTTCCTCTCTTAGTCTATAGAAACCACCCATTTCAACAAATAGGATCGCTCCATACTCTCTTCGTCTTCTTTGTCTATCGCTTTGTTCATCAATTTCAATAATCAGCCCGCTTGCACATCCGTGGATTTTTTAGGATCCTTGATTGATCCGTTGATTGTAAACTCTTAACGGAAGAAAATTGAATTTTGCTAGAGCATTTACAATGTTTAAAAAATGTGCCAAAGTGTAAATGCTGATTTCACAATAACAAAAAATTATATGTTAACTATTTACACGGTTAAATGAACACATTTAATGTTGAGTACGCATTTTTTAAATGTAAAATCAGTATTTACTACTTGTGACACATATTTTTAACAGTATAAACGCTAGATCAACATTCAATTTGTTTCCGTTTTTATCGTGTCTTCAAGGCGTTAATTTCAGGCCTCCCCTTCATCGGCGGATCCAGCAAATTGGCAACATTGTCTTTTCTCTATTTAAATCTGTGAAAATGTATCGAATCTAGGAGGGACCAGGTGCACCGACATGAATCGATTATTTATTATAGGTTTAAATGGAGGAAATCAGGTGTTGCCAAACTTCTGGATTCGCCTCTGCTCCCGTTGGATGACTCGTTTCCCTCGTGAAATTTTGAGGATAGGAAAACATGTCGGAAAGTGCTTTAATCTATTATGGTCGTGTTAAGGAAGAACACCGTGTGACCATTCGAGAGTTGCCAAATTTACTTCGATAAAATTATTGTTTTGAGGAAAGTTAAGAATACTTTTCCTTTAAATTTTCAGAATCTTCAGGTGGAATAGCGAACAATATTACCTGAAAATTTGGGAGGAAAGTAGTCATAAGTTTACCAAGAAATTCGGGTTTTTGAGAGGAAATTTGGCAACGCCTGAAGGTTCATACATCGTTTTTATTTAGCACGGCAGTATAGAGTCTCGAAGCCCCATGCGTACGATGTACGTACATTAGGCTCATCTATATAGCGGTGGGAAACGTGTTTTTTTCCACTTTCCCATCCGCAAATTCAAACGAGCGTTGAATAAACTCTTCAACCCGTTCGCGTCGAATAGAAAGCTTTCGGAGTGACAGGGCGCATAAATCGAGCGCATTTGCATTGACGGGACGGCGTAAACCCGGGCACCTTGTCACCTATTTACTCATTCATATTCATTTATTTATTTACCCATTTATTTATTTATCGGATTCATCATTCACGACGACTGCGTCCTGCGTCGCGGGTTTTCATTCGCCGCAGACTTTGTTCGGAATAGCTCGATTCATTTAAGCTCCTCAGGCTCGTAATTTTTCAGATCCGGTTGAAAGGGTGGTAAATATCAGCGTTGCCGGATTTTGCAGAGAATATCCCAATTTTCTTAGCAGAGGAATGTTAAATGGATCGCATTTTGATAGCATTTTGCAAAAAGGAACCAAGAGCATTCCAATGTAGCTAAAATTGTGCAACATACATTCTTTGAAATAAAATTTCTGAAATCATGCAAAAAATTAAATTTACAATGGTAAATTTAGTTTTGAATTTCTAGATTATTGGGAGTAAAGATGAATCTGGTTTAGATGATCAGTTGACATTTGCGAGGTAAAAAATATACACAATCTTAGAGACATTGGAATGATCTTGGTTCCTTTTTGCAAAATGCAATCCATTTAGCTGTCAGAAACCAGCGCGATACAGTTTTCAAAATCGTACAACTCCTTCCTTTCTTTTAAAAATACTAAATATAAGTACAGTATTAAAATTTATAAAATTATTTGACTTTAGAATTAACAATTTTTTGATTAGAAGCAAAAATTACTTGCTCTTCTAGGAATTTATTCTAGATTATTATGAGGAAACGATATGTTTCAACACTGAAATTGCGCTAGTTCCTTTTTGCTAAATGCGATCCAAATGTGGGGATGTTAATACTTTTTTTGTATATTTTGTAAATTTTGTGGGGTTAATAGTGCGTGGTGATTATTATTCATATATGTATTTTCGAAAATAAAAATAAAAGTGATTGGGGAAAATTTGAGTTGAATAAAATTCCAAAAAAGTAAGGGCCAACCTTATTCGTTTTCCTTATTCGTCCAACAGATATTCTCTTTTTTTAAAAACCGCAATGTAAATGTGAAAAAATCCCTCACCTCTACCTGACTGTGGATTTGCATTGGGCCGATCAGCTTAACCTTCCACGGCTATGGGGACTAGAATCCTTTAATACTGAAAAAAGACGTACGTAATTAATTTTTGTTTGACTCCCATATTTTAGACCTCCACAATGCCACACACGAATAAATTAAATTTATCTTCTCGTCGATTGGGAATATTTTTAAACAGGAATGGACCGGGGAATCAGGGGTACGTCAAGGAATTAACGGAATGGGTGGGAGACGAAGGATAGGGATTCGCGTATGAGCAGATCAAAGATTACGAAGAAAGTTCAAACTGTGTAATCTTTTTTCCCGTTTGTGACATGAATGAGCTGATTTGTCTTATCTCTCCCTGCAAATGGTCTCATGGCGCGATTGTATGTTTTTCCGGATAGAATGTTTAGAGAGACTGAATGTTCTTCTAGACTGTCTAGTTAGCAGGTTGGAATTCCATCCCTCCTTCAAAGAGGTACTTTTAAATGTTCTGATTACACTCTCAAATTCCCATCAATTTCCGATCAAATGGTGGCTGGTGCGCACCATCTACCAGCACATTTCTGCGGCCTGCAAAAATTTGATGGTAGATGATGGAACTGTGGGGCTCATCCTTCATCTGATTTCCACACAACCGTGCTTATTTCATGCTTATTTCAATCAACACGCTGTTTTAATTAATTTCACTCATCAATCCATATAACTCTCGACCGCCATCTTGGTCATCATTTTGATCGGAATTTGACGGAAATTTGAACGTGTAACCAGGCCACAAAAAAACAATTCCAACATTTGGATCGCGTTTAGCAGAAAAGAACCAAGCCACATCAGCTATTGCCAAATTTTACTGGGCAATTCAATTTTTTACAAAAGAAAGTTTGTGAAGATTCTTTTGAGAATTTAAAGGAATTTGCCTCGTACTATGCAAAATATTCACTGAAATTTGCACACGAATCCGCGCAGCCGTTTTCATATAAAACACCAAGTTGCCCACTTCAATTTGGCAATAGCTGATGTGGCTTGGTTCCTTTCTGCTTAACGCGGTCAATTTGTAACTTGAGGCCCGCAAAAATTGTTATGTATTTGTGAATTAGTATGATCATTAACGACATAAGTTCACATTTCAAAAGACTCTCAGATTGTTGTAATTTTCCCCCCGATTGTGATTCATCATATATGACTTGACTTGTCTTAATTTTATAGTGGGGTCTAGCTCTCAATACGTGAAAATTGGCTGGAAGGAACGGCAACACTGTAAATTCAGTGCGATTTTGAAGTGACGCGTATGAATCAATGCAGGGAAAGAGTCGCTCAGAGGTGAGAATTGATGAGTCTGCAGTGCTGTCAGTTATGGCGTGAAAAATGACGCCATCTGTAAGAATTCCTCTCGTCCTCACAAAGCGACTTCAATCGTTGCTGCGAGAAAAATTCCTGGTTGATAACTCACAGACCAAATGGATTACATTTTGCAATAAGAAACCACTATTTCCGACCCATTTTAGAAACAACATGCATGCCTTTGTTTCCCTGTGTAGATATGTGCTTTTATCGGAGAGCCGGAGATGGTTTCTTATTGCAAAATTTAATCCAAATGAGCTCCCTTGAGCATCAAATGTTGATTTTAATTCGCAAATTTTTGCCATCACGTAGACAGGTTTAAACGAAATTAGTCTAATTGCATTTATTGTAGTATTTTTCCCCCTCTGTGGGCTAATTATTGAAATTTATAGACAAAACGATAGACAAAGTCGCGAAGGGGAAATCGAGTGGTCCCTTTGAAAAGGGTGGTTCTTATAGACCGTTGTCGAAAATAATGAACTAATTATAGGGTCCTCTTGGGTCGTCGTTCCTCTAATTGGACGTATTTATGCTAAAAGGAACTATGTCGCGCACAAACCTTATGCACATAGTTTTTTTTTAGCTTAAATACGACCAATCCACCTCCTTTGTCCATTGAAACGACCCAATTCCGGCAATGGAATCCCTCAATTTTCCTATTTCTTAGACTTTCCCAATTTTCCTACACTGGAAAAAAACGCATTGGACCTAGAGTCCAGACTCTTAAAAACATCGACAAGAAAAAGTACTCTTGATTCAATCAGAATCTAGCTTAAATCAAGAACCAAGCTTCTTAATTAAAGCGGATTCCGTTTTGATTCAAGTAAAAATCCGATTGAATCAAGAGTATTTTTTCTTGTCAATGTTTTAGAGAGTCTGGACTCAAGATCCAATGTGTTTTTTTTCCAGTGTAGACTCATCTCCCGCTGGTACTTTAAAGTTCCCGCGCATTTCGTGAATCTCTAAGTTTAATGAATCATCGTCGTCTCTCTAGGGGCTCCTCTAAAGGCGTATCTCAAGTTCTACTTGAGCCCTCTCTTACATAAAAATCCAAGCTTTCTGGGACTCATGCGGAAATCGCCATACGCCCTTCCGCCAGGGGGGCGCCACACTGTGGGTCGAGTCAATCTGAGAGGTCGGACATGATATTTTTGACTAAAACTGCAAATTTTGATTTTTATTTCGTTGCATTTTAAATTTTAAGGGGTGCTACTAGGAGAAACTTTCATTAGAACGCCAATGAAAGCACTTTCAGAACCTCAAAGTTTTGTAAAAACGGAGTTATAAGCATTTAAAGTTCTCATATATTTTGTCCGACCTCTCCGGGGTGGCAAAATTCCTTGAAAAATAAAATCTTGAAATTCCACGTGAATATTTTATGAAATGTCAGAAATTTATGAAACATATTGAAAAATACCAGTTCCTTTCCATGTTTCGCAAATTGTAAAGATTATGACTTTACTATATTTTTGTGTGTTTCACTGGAAAAAAAAACACATTGGATCAGTCCAGACTCTCTAAAACATTGACAAGAAAATGGACTCTTGATTCCATCAGATTTAAGCTTAAATCAAAAGGAAATCCGCTCAAATTAAGAGGCCTGGTTCTTGATTTAAGCTTAAATCCGATTGAATCAAGAGTCTTTTTTCTTGTCGATGTTTTTAAGAGTCTGGACTCTAGATCCAATGTTTTTTTTTCCAGTGATTGACTCGGTCCACTGTGCGACGCCACGAACTCTCCAACTACCCAAAGCGTTGCGAACTCATGGACAATCCGGTGGATAAAATCTTTTGAAAGAACACCGCGAGGGGGTGAGAAAGGGGTACCTGTTCGAGAGGGACGGCGATGGTGGGGATNGGGGGGGGGGGGGGGGGGGGTCGCGTACGGCAACGCGCGCTCGTGCGGTGAATATTGATATTAGCTCGCGTTGAGCACAAAACTGAGAAATAAAGTCGACTCGGGTCCATTGAATCCAGATTCCGGGTTTGAAAACACCGTGTCGTCTCTTGATTGCGAGATTTGAGCTTCGCTCCGCGGAGTTGTCTTGCTCCTCGAGGAATGGACCACTAGACAAGGTACGAATTGAAGCAATCTGATACATGTTACCGGACCAGAATTTCACGTAGAACACGATTCGAGCAACGAAAATTACTGAACCCAACTCCTAACGGAGATATTAACGTTTTTATTTCACATTGGTTACGAGGAACTGGAACTGCCCGCTCACAAGAAACTCAAAGCTCTACGTGAGTCAAATCGCGCACTACAACGGTTTCAACAAGCTTCTCAATCGAGCAATGTTCATTTTCCACCATGTGTCGTTCGAACTATAAGCAATTTGCTACAGCTGAGCCAAAGCGTCAAGATTGAGGTTGCCAGATTTTTATATTGCAGCGACTGTCATGATAACGTTTAGCGCGCGATGTGAATCACGTAGAGTTTTGAGTTTTCATGAGCGGGTGGTTTGAATTCACGCACCAAGAATATTACATATCTTCGGAAGGAGTTGATTTCGGTAATTTTCGCTGTGCTTATCGTGTTTTACGTGAAATTTTGGTCAAGATACATGTATCAGAATGCTGAAATTCGTACCTTGTGTAGTGGTCCATTTTCAGCCTTTACAGTCGAGTTACCGGTGGGGGGGGGGGGGNGGGGGGGGGGACGACGACAAAGGTGGATCCCAACAATGGACCTGAAGACAAGGCACAAATTTAAGCATTCTGCCGTGATAGCGAAGAGAGCAGTAAATGTCAAGTTCTCGAATTCGAGTTCCCTTCAAAATTCGTCTGATCTCTTTTATATGAAATCATTGAAGTAGCTAAAACATCAAAATTCATATTATTTTCATCAAAGCGAGACATATGAGAAAGCCGCATAAAATGTCGTAGTTTCAGACGAAACAGCCGTAAGTTACATAATTCCTCCAGAAATCCAATAAAAACAGTACATTCAAGTAA
Source organism: Bemisia tabaci (assembly GCF_001854935.1). Lineage (NCBI taxonomy): Eukaryota > Metazoa > Arthropoda > Insecta > Hemiptera > Aleyrodidae > Bemisia > Bemisia tabaci. Next base: position 1,280,234 of record NW_017547881.1, read on the forward strand.
AATGCCCCCCTCTTTTGCCGATTTCTAAACTGAGAATGTGTTTGTTGTGTGTCCAAAATGCAACCGCGAAAGCATGCAGAAGATAGCACTTACGGCTGTTTTGCCTAACAATAACCTAGCATGAAAATAAATAATACCCTCTTTGTGTAATCAGTCGATTTTTAATCATCCAAACGATTTCTAAGAGTCTTTTGGTCGATTACTGGCAATTTGACAAGGAACGGAGGCTTCTTTCAATAAAATTTTCCGCATAACAAGCTTCTAAGCTCGTTTTCCCAAAACTTCGTTTTTGCACTCACTGCTCTCGTCGCTATCTCGGCAGCGCGGTAGCTAAAGTGCAATGCGTGAAGTATCCATGCTGTCTTGCAGGCACTGACAGCGCGCACCGTGGAGTACGCGCAATGCGTGAAGTATTCACGTAGTCTTGTAGGGGCTAACATTGCCGTGATAGTAGTTGAAATAAAGTCGGTCAACTTTCAATCATCCAAACGATTTCTATGAGTCTTTCGGATGATTAGTGCGGCACTTTGACAAAGAACGGAGGCTTCTTTCAATGAGATTTGCCGGTCAGAGGCTTCTGACCTGAGGCCTGAGGCTTTCTGTTTTCTCAAAACTTCACTTTTGCATTTACTCACTGGAAAAAGAAACGCATTTGATCTAGAGTCCAGACTCGTAAAAACATCGACAAGAAAATATACTCTTGATTCAATCAGATTTAAGCTTAAATCAAGAACCAAGCCTGTTGATTCAAGTGGATTTCCTTTTGATTCAAGCAAAAAGTCCGATTGAATCAAGAATATTTTTTCTTGTCAATGTTTTCAAGAGTCTGGACTCTAGATCCAAGCGACTCTTTTTCCAGTGTAAGTTATCGTGTGAAACTTTAAAAACACTAGACACTAAGAACACTAGAGTCCAGACTCTTAAAAACATCGACAAGAAAAAATACTCTTGATTCAATCAGATTTAAGCTTAAATCAAGAACCCAGCCTCTTAATTTGAGCGGATTTCCTTTTGATTTAAGCAAAAATCTGATTGAATCAAGAGTCCTTTTTCTTGTCAATGTTTTCAAGAGTCTGGACCCTAGATCCAATGTGTTTTTTTACCAATGCTGCTCTCTTCGCTATGACGGCAGCATTATGCAACACACCTTACACACACTGATACCCCAGCTCATCTCGCCTCGCCACCGGTGTCGCGATTGCGAGGCGACCCGCGAAGCAGCGGCGTGGCGTGAATTGCGATGTATCGATTCTTATGCCATTTAAACCTATGGTAAAGAATCGATTATTAAGGTGTTCGCTGCGAACACCCTGTCTATCGATCCTTTTTCACAGGTTTAAATGGCATACCAATGGATACATCGCAATTCACGCCACGCCACTGAAGCTGAGCCGGATGTCGGAGAGCAGGGCCCTAATTAGTCCCGCGAACCCGCGATCCGCTAACCGGGAGACTGACACTCCGACAGGGCCAACGAGATAACAAAGTGGGAACACAAAGGGACGACAAGGCAGCCGAGTCAAGGACCCCGCCGCCCTCCCCGCGGCTCCCGCGGAGAAAATAACAGATTCTGCGGGTAATTTTGCACGGATCGCCAAGCACCGGCTTTCCCGCGCCTCGCGCCCAAGTCGCCTCTTCCGCGTTTAATTGGAGAAAGGTGGGGTTCAGTGGTTGACGAAGGAGGGTGGGGATTGGTGTGCGCATTGGCGGGATGCGTGGGATTAAGCACTTTGAGAAGGGAAGAGGCGTTGAAAAGTTGCCACGAGCGCACCGGTAATCGACCGATGACCATTGACTATTCGGATGCTATCTCGTAGATTAGCGCGGGAATTTCGAAAAAAACAGTAGGATTGTAATTTTTAAAGTCGGAAATTAAAAAAATTTAAGTTGAGTGAAACATTAATTTTTTTTTTTGTTGAAAAACATTAGTTGAACAGAATGCCACTAATTTATTAAAGAGCTGATGACCTAACCTAACCTAACCTAACCTAACCTAACCTAACCTAACCTAACCTAACCTAACCTAACCTAACCGAACCTAACCGCTAAGTCAGTAAAAGTCGCTGATTTAGCTAACTATTTTCAATATTAAATTAATTGTTGTAAAAATGAGTTTTGACCTAACCGCTAAGTCAGTAAAAGTCGCTGATTGAGCTAACTATTTTCAATATTAAATTAATTGTTGTAAAAATGAGTTTTGTGACTTATTTGGACGAAGAATCATGATTGGGGGATTTTACAGATTGGTAAAAAAAAAAAAAAAAATTTCCAGTGTCGGGAACCGAACTCGGCGTCCTCATTATGACAGGCGAGTGCTCTACCCATTGAGCCATCCGAGCGGTTGCATTGGAACCGGAAATAAGTAGTATATAAGGGTAGCGTTAATGCGTTATTGTTGTTGAAAAGAAGATGCATCGTTGACCGGTGACCGACGCGGATGGTTGCTGGGGATTCTGCAACTTTTCATGCCTCTTTCCTTCTCAAGAGTAAACATCCATAGGTGGGAGTGTGCGTTTTCATGTTGAGGGTTGGGAATTCTGTCGTCCTAAGGGAAAACGTCGTATGAACATTCGAGAGTTGCCAAATTTTTCTCACATCGGATCTAGAGTCCAGACTCTTAAAAGCATCGACAAGAAAAAGAACTCTTGATTCGATCAGAATCTATCTTAAATCAAGAACTAAGCCTCTCAATTCAAGCGGATTTCGTTCTGATTCAAGCGAAAATCCAATCGAATCGAGAGTTTTTTTTCTTGTCAATGTTTTCAAGAGTCTGGACCCTAGATCCATGCAATGTGTTTTTTTTTTTTTAAGGTTTTATAACTGTTCTTTATTAACATATATACAAGTGAATATACATGAAACAAAGAGACGGTTATATGGTGGGACCCGGAACATTTACCGATTCGCCCACCTGGAGTGAATTAAAACTCGTCTTTACAAATAAAGATTTCTACAAAGTTACCTTACGGTACTAATACTATCTACGGTACTAATCTAGATCCATGCAATGTGTTTTTTTTTCCCCGTGTAATAAAACGTGTATTTTTGACGAAATTTTTGCATACTTTCCCGAAAATTTGCATTTATTTTAGATAAAACTGCGGGAAAACACTCTAAAAAATTTGAAATGAGATATTTACAACTTCCCCCATAAATTTGTATTTTATCAGAGGAATTTCGACAACGCCTGAAAGCTCATACGGCGTTCTTCCTTAGCACGACAGTTTCGTTGTGCTAAGGCATAATGTCGTATGAACATTCAATCGTTGCAGAATTTCCTTTATTGTAGAAGACATTAGAGGAATATGGACACAGATCTATGCATGATTAGATTTTTCAACGGCAAACCCGCCCAAAAATCGTGCTAACATACGAAATCCGCTATTTGACGGATAGTTTGTGGGATCTGTATGCCTCACTGTCAAATTTTTTGTTTTGCCTGTTGCAACTCCGCGTCTCCACCAATAGGATCGCTCCATGTTCTTTTTGCCCCCTTATATTTCAATTTCAATAATCAGCCCGCATGAACAGGTCGAGGTTGTTCACATCCATGCTCGCGGAAGTAAAATTATCAATGAGTAACCGTACTAAAGCCATTCGAATGGAGTGAAATCAACGCCCAACTAAGATATTATCAATTTTAGTTCACATCGGTAATTTTCCTTGATTTTCCAGAATTGCCTGTTTCTCAGACTTCAAATTCTAATAAAAAGGTGACTCTTGGAGTTTTGCTCGAGAATATGCTGACTAAAACAACACGACTAGAAAACCGCGATCTGAACCGAGCGATTGAGCCCTCTTTTCTAAAATTATACTGACATTAATTCCTACAGAGATAAACCAAACTAAATAAACAAACAAAATCACGGCCCGATTGAGGACTCTCTTGCATAAGTTCTCGGTTTAAAAGCTACACAAAAATAGAATACTAAGGAGCGCCTTCAACTTACTGTGAAATTTCAATGAAAAATTGTGATACCACTATTCGAGTGTCACGAAAGTTATTTTGCATAGCCAGCTAATTGAAGGCGAATTTTCGGTTACCAATGCGCCAATACACGGGAGGTACAAAAGGCACGAATTTAAGCATTCTGATTCATGTTTCTCAACCTTTGCATGCAGAACATTTTTTGCGCAACTAAGATTATAGTAACATTAATTCCTACAGAGATAAACCAAACTAAATAAACAAACAATCCGACAAGGATGTTTTGCGCTGCGGAAAGGAGGGTCCTCGACAGGGATTGACGCTGCGATAAACAAGGGGCTCGAGCGACCGGAAATCTGCGCGTCACGCCGAAGAAGAGGCCCTGAGGCCAAAGGAAAAACGCCGTAAGAATCCTCAGACGTTGCCAAACTTCCACTGATAAATCATAACTTTTCGGGGAAATTCGTGAGGGTTTCTCATACAATTTTTTTGGGAATTGCGTTCGTAATATGATCCAAAGTGTCTGAAAATTTCAAGGAGAAATATTCATAACTCTCCTCAAAAATAAGTATTTTCTGGGAGCAAACTTGGCAACATTCGAATGTGCATACGACTTTTTTTTTTTTTTTTTTTTTTTTTTTTTTTTTTTTTTTAGCACGGTAGTAAGAGCGGTTTTGTTTTCCCTTGTTTTGAAAACTTCACGCTCATTGACGCGCCATCGAATATAGTGGGGGCGGGTTTTTAACCCTCTACGCCGGGAGCGATTCCTTCGGTGGGGGAGGGGGCGAGAATCCTGCTTTGTTTCAACAGTCTCAGCCCCTGTCAGCAAACCAATAGCTCTGCTACCGGTATTCGTCCCCGATGACTGAAAAATTATTCGAAAGTCGAATAGCGGGAAACAATAACCAACCACTGAATTTTTAGGCACACCGTAAACGATGTTGGTCCTAAGGAAACTTTGTGGGGCGTCTATGGGCACGGAAAAAAAGAGGTATAGGGGTTGTTGGATGATAGGGGCATTTTAAATTAATTGACGTAGTACCTCAACAATTGTGGGTCATAACAGCCCTACATAAATGAGGTTACTATTCCAAATTTTGCGATACTACCACAATTGATCGGAAAAGTCCGTTTCATCCAACAAATTGGGGTAGTGCCGAAATTTTAGGGGATAACCTCCGACACTTTTCTTCCGTGGAAAGGAATCCTTAGCCCGAGCACGCACGATCCGTCGATTCTCTAACGGAAGAACGAACTACTTTTCAATGTTGCCAAATTTCCCCTCGAACATTCTATTTTTACCACGAGAATTTCGGCTTTTATTTTTTTACAAAAGAAAAATTCACCGATTTTTTCTATGATCTCACTCTAAAATCAGAACATTTTTCGACAAAAACTGCTTAAGTTCATTCTTGCTCGAAGTGTAATGGTTCGTGTCAATTTTTCAACATTGGAATGAAATTACGTTCCTTTGTCAGGGAAACGACGAATATTCAAGGGAGCTATTTTTGCAGGATCGCATGGGATATTATTGGTTCGTGTCAATTTTTCAACATTGGAATGAAATTACGTTCCTTTGTCAGGGAAACGACGAATTTTCAAGGGAGCTATTTTTGCAGGATCGCATGGGATATTATTGGTTCGTGTCAATTTTTCAACATTGGAATGAAATTACGTTCCTTTTTCAGGGACACGACACATTTTCACGGGAGCAATCTTTGCAGGATCGAATGGGAAAATTTTAGCTCGAGCTTTGAGTGATAAATCCTCAACTTACCGCCCTAACTTATTTAAAACCGCCATTACCTCAGATCAAGTAGGTTTCCGTCAACCAAAGCCCTTTTCCCGTGGAGATTTTCGCGGAAAATTTAATGGATCAAAAAGCCCCTGCACTTACCCTCCTCTGCCTCCGTTTCTTAGAATCCAAGATCACCGAGCACATCAAATTTTCAACCGTCCTACATTGGATCGAGTCGATGGTAGAGGTCGGACATTTGGAAACTTTTAAAGCTCATTACTCTGTCCATACAAAATTCTGAGGATTTTAAAGTGGTTTCATTGGTTTCCTCGTGAAATTTTCTTCTGAAAGCACCCCTTAAAATTTAAATGTGGCGTAATAACTATCAAAATTTGCAGTTTTAGTTAAAAATTTCATGTCCGACCTCCCTCTAATTGACTCGATGCACTGTGCGTCACTTGTAAATTGAGCATGAGACGACAGCAGCGTCGGTGATGAAGTCGAAAATCAGATTGTTGGGGGGAGGGAGGGGTGAAGGGGGTGGAAAGGGGTGGAGGGGGCGGGCTCCGACTCGGAATTACGTTTTCACCCGAGCGCGGGTGAAGTTAGGGTGTTAAGAACCGGAGCTAAGAGGGCTGCACGCAATTTTGTCATTTTTTTGGGAAAACTATCGTGTTACTCGTGCGGATTTAGGGATTTTATGCGTGAATTGGCAACGCTGCGTTGCACGTCATTCAATAATTAACGGTGAAGCTCCTCTCCCGGAGCCCGGAGACAGCTTCAAGTTCAGCCGTGGGAAAAGAAGACGAGCCCACTCAGCGGCCATTGTTGCCGGATTTGTCAAATAACGATTGAATTTGTCAAACTGAATTTTTCCTGCTGCCGTGCTAATGTAAAACGCCGTATGAGCCTTCAGATCTTGCCGAATTTCTTTCGATAAAATGCTAATTTGCTGTAAGACTTGTGGATATTTCCTGCCAATTTGTTACAGAATTTCATTCGTGATTTCTTTTACAGTATTTGAAACTCTTAAGGAAAAATATGATTAACACTCTTTAAAAATTAACATTTTATCGGAGGAGATTTGGTTGCTTTCATACGGCGTTCTTTATTAGAACACAAGTACAATGGTCACATCAATCAGTCGATACACCAACATACGAATCTGATGTGAATACTTTGCGAGTCTAAACATTTAGGTTATAGGACACTTCGTCAACGATTTTTTGTCCGCGAACTTGTTTGCTCCAGTAGTTTACTTCCACCCGTTTTTTTTCGACACGGGAGTTTTGGTCCACGCAACAATTGAGACCCAATGATCCACATGTAAATACACTCGACAATTTCGCTCACGACGTTTTTGGATGCAAATGTATAATGTCTTGGAAGAGTGAGGGATTTTTTTTTTGTTTTGTTTAGTCCAACGGAGAATATTATAGAATTGAGATTTTTGGTAAAAATGGGAGAGCTTCAATTCCATGCGAGAAAATTCACTAAAACTCTCTACACCTTTTTGGTTGGAGCGTCTTTATAATTTCATACCATCCTATGCATCTTCTCTGTTGTGAAATAGTTGCTTGATTCGCACCGCGGCGGATCTAGAAAGTCTGGAGTTTTTGAGCTTTCGGAAAATACTCTCCGTCTTGAAAAACGCGACGCGACGCTCGCGCAAAATGCGTAATGACGCCTACAAACCCACAGGGATACTTCACGCATTACGCAATGGTTGAAGTATCCCTTTAGGTTTGGTAGGCGCAAAACGCGCATTGGCGCCTACAAACCTAAAGGGATACTTCAAGCATTGCGTAATGCGTGAAGTATCCCTGTAGGTTTGTAGGCGCCAGTGAGCCTTTTCACGCCGCTCCACCCTGTACTAGGCTCTAATATTTAAACTCGCGGAGTCAGCATTTTAAAAAGGAAGAGTATTTTCCGATAGCTCAAAAACTCCAGGCTTTCTAGATCCCTGCCTAGAACTTCAACTATTCCGCGGAAATTTCAATTTTTTGCTGGAATCTTCGATTGTCCATTTTCGAGCATTTAACCGCCATTTTGACCCATGGTGTCTAGAACCGCGCATAAGCGGGAAACCCCGGGATTTATTATGGGATGAAAATTTGTCAAGGAAAATTAGGTAAAAATCAGGGAATCTCTTCCAAAAACTGGCATTCTCTTCTCTCCTCCTTCTTAGAAATTATTTCGTTCTCAAATTTTACTAAAATTTCAAGCAAATTTTGTTTTTAGATTTATGTTGTAGCATCTGAACCGCCATTATTTATCTTGAATGGCATTTTTGAATTTTCAAATTATCATGATAATAGGGAAGCTTTCATTGACGAGATAATATGAACATTAAAAACGCTTTTGAAATTAGAAGTTCTAATGTGCGTCAAAGAATCGGCTAAAAGATGAAAAATTCGACATTTATAGCTGGAATCCCTCAAATTTATATAATTATTCCCGAGAAGATTCCGGGGAAATGGGAAAAAACTTCGGTGTCATATCAGCTCAGAATGAGCTCCTGAAAATCAGGGAATATGCACGGTCGATAATTCTAGACACCATGCTGGAACTTAACCCTTTGTTGCATGAGCTAATCGTTGATTTTGGAGAGAAAATCTACATTGTAGAGTATTTTTTCGACAATAGAATCAGTTGAAATCGATTTTTTTTGGTTATTTTTTAAGTAAGGAGATCAGACTTTTAATGCTCCCCAAACATCATTTCTTGCTTTGATTCAATTTAATACTCCAGCATAGAAATAAAGCTGAAAACCATTTGTTGCTTTCATGCAACGCTATGCAATAAAGGGTATTTTTTCACGGAAATTTCCATTTCTTGTCGGAGCCTCCAACGGCCATTTTCGACTCCTGGAAAATTTGACCGCCGCTCTAATTGGACCTCTGTTTCAAGGCGGTAACAGAATCTACATTATTTCGGCTGCTCGCGGTGGTGGGGGAAGGGGAGGGGGCAAGAGAGGAGGAAAATCGGGTAAAAGGAGTTACGCCACCGCTAACGGAGACTCCTTAAGTGCGTTGCATAATTCACGGGTGTTCCCCGGGCCGGGGTCTGGGAGTCGCGATAATCGACTATCGATTATCCCATTTGAAGCTATGGTAAAGAATCGATTCTTACAGTGTACGTTGCGGACGCCCTGATAATCGATATTTCCTCGTGGGTTTGAATGGCGTTTCGAGCGATACATCGCGAAGCACGTTGTGTTTTCCGGGCGGGGCCGGGCGGCTCTTGACGCTCCGCGCCGGCTAATAAAGTACTGCTAGTCTTACTGCAGACGCGCCCTATTTCCGCGCCTCTAATATCGGGAGCGTTCATCCTTCGCCATCAAAATTGCACCGAGAAGCATGTTTGGTTTCCGGCGTTGCCGCCGCCGCGCCGAGAGCGCTGTCGAGTCACAGACGTGGGCCTATCTCTCGGACCAGAATAACTCTGCAAGCTGCCGCACGGAAGAAATTAAATTGCTGATTTAACAATTCGATTACTAAAAAAAGTGACTGCAATGTTTCAACGTAGATTTTACGACCAAAAAATGCTACTTTAAGCGCTATTGTAAGCTAATTTTACCACGGGAGTGGTTAAAGTAATGTGGTGAAAGTGGGCTCATGTTAAGACATTAAGATGCACACACGGAAAAAATCAAATTCCTGATTTAACTAATCAATTGCTAAAAAGAAGTGACTGCAATGTTTTAAAGTAGATTTTACAACAGAAAAACGCTACTTTAACCACTATTGTAAGCTAATTTTACCACAAGAGTATTTAAAGTAGTACTTGTGTGTTGAGAAATCTACATTGAAACATTGCAGTCACTTTTTTCAGCGGTTGAATTGTTAAATCAGCAATTTAATTTTTTCCGTGCGGGTTTTTGGAGGGGAAAATAGGCCTGTAGCTAGAGCGAAAAGCAGATTGGCCTCGCAGTCAGGAACTACCGGGATAACCGGAAAATGTAAGAGAATTTTGAAAGGTCAAGGAAAACTTGAAAATTGTCAGGGGAATGACGAAAATGCCAGGGAAAAATCGTAAAATCTCCTTCATTTGCTTTCTCAAGTAGTTTTGACGTTTAAAGTGTGTCTGAACACTATTTCTAACTATGTGTTTTTTTTTAAAAATATGGCTTTTGTTCGATTGTGAGAATTTCACCAAAATCTATCAGAGAAATGTCAGGGAATTTGATCCTCCAAATTCTGCGGAACCCTGAAAAAGGCTTGTTCTTTCATGCTATGTTTTCTCAGAGGCAGGAGGTTTTTTACACATCGGAAAACGTCAAACAGCTGAGTTAGGAGTTAATGAGTTAATTTCATTGATTTTCGTTGCGCGAATTGTATTTTACGTGAAATTTTGATCAAGAAACATGTATTAGAATGGTAAAACTCGTACCTTATCTTCAAGTTTATTGGAAACCAAAGATTCGCCTTCAATTAGCCGGCTATGCAAAATGACTGTCGTCACGCACGTATAGTTGTATCACAGTTTTGTTTTGATATTACAGTGTGTTGAAGGCGCTACTCTTTATATTATACTCGGGGCTTTTCAGTGCTGTTAACTGAAAACGAACACAACTTTAGTCTTCAATCGGACCGTAATTTTGAAAATTGTATTGAAGACATTTTATTTGAATTAATTTCATGTTGGAACTTACTCCTGTACTATTTGACGTTTTTCGATGTGTAAATTCAAACTTCATGAACCCGCTCATGAAAAAACAAAAGTCTACGTGAGTCGAATCGCTCATTAATCGTTACCGTAACGGTCTCCGCTGTATGCAAAGATGGCAGCTCGCCGCGAGTTTGGTGTTTTAGCTGTCGCACGTTGTTAAGACTTTGAACTACGCAACGCAGGCAATAAGGAACAGTACTCGATTCAGAGGCCTGCCAATATCTTGTGGTGCGCGATTTGCTTCAAGTAGACCATTGTTTTTCTTGTGAGCGAGGAATTAAAATTTTTCGTAACCAATGTACCTAAAATAAAAACGTTAATTCCTTAGTTAGGAGTCTATTTCAGGAATTGCGCAAACCTCGATTTACGCGAAATTGTGGTTAAGGAGCATGTTTCAGAATGCTTGAATTCTCATCTTGTCCACTAGTCCATTGATTGTTCAATTTTCCATTGTTCCTTATCAGTATTATAGATTAACCTGATGAGAAAACAGCTGAAAGAAACTAAGATGGTACAAAGTTTTTATGATTATCATTCAACCTCTGCGAATTTTAAAATAGCTAAAACCTGCCGGTTTGAAAGATCAAGTTAACGCAGTGGACAAGCTTGGGCCTTAACTGAATTTTGTTAGGAAGAAGTGATCATGATCTAAGAATCCAATTGTTGAAGCACAGTAGTCTCTTTTAGCGAAAACCCATTCGATTTACTTATCTCATCATACAAAACGCCTGGATGCAACTATTCGTGTTCTACGGATGCCCGGATTACATACAAAAAAATTGAAGGAGTTTTGAGTTTCTTAGCGCTCATTGCGGCAATGACTGATGAGTGCGCGCCGCCGCCATTCGTGTTACTGCCTCGTTACTTCGAGTGTTTTGGAAACCCTTTAACCATTAAATTATTCCCTGAAAGTCTTTAGAAGATCCTCGATAGTCCTTAATTTCAGAATTCAAAACCTCTTAAAAAGTCTTCGAAAGTTCCTGATTTGGAATTTAAAGAACTATCACGGACCCCGGTAACATTTGAAAAATCGTTGTTCGCCTCAGAACGTAACTGCATTTAAATACTGCCAAATTTCCTCCAGCGAATTGCATTTTCAGCAAGAGGATTTCGGGCATTTCTAATTGAAAATGTCACTGATTTTACTTCCAACTTCATGCAAAAATGGAAAAAAAATATGATAAAATATACTCCAAGAATTCAATATTTAAGAACATACATGTGTAATTTTTGTCAATTTATTTTCAATTTTTGCATGAAGTCGGAAGTTAAATCAGTGACATTTTCAATTAGAAATGCCCGAAATTCCCTTGGTGAAAATGCCTTGGTTGCCAGAGGAATTTTGGCAGCATTTAAATACAGTTACGTTCTCATGTTAGGTGAACAACGATTTTTCAAATGTGACCGGGGTCCATGATAGCTCTTTAAATATCAAATCCGGAACTTTCGAAGACTTTTTGAGAGGATTCACTTATAAAATTAAGGACCATCAATGATCTTTCAAAGGCCTCCAGTGAAATGTTTCAACGGTTAAAAAGTGTACAAAACACTAAAAGTAACACGAATGGCGCGAATGGCGATTATAGTAGCGCGCGCTCATCGATCATTCCCGCAATGAGCGCGAAGAAACCCAAAACGCCTTCAATTTGTCGGTATGCAACACGGACATCCGTCGAACACGATTAGTTGCATTCAGGCGTTTCGTATTTAGAGATTTTTTTTTTTTTTTTTATTTTCTTAGAACATGGAGTGGAGTTACTTCCCTTCGTCCGAGAAACGAAGACTTCAGACGGAGCTACAAAAGCCCGTTGGGTGCGGCACGGCAACACTTGGACCGATACATCGCTGTGCAGAGCCTGCTCCAGGTGCCTCCGCTTCGCCGCTTCCTCATTCCGAGGAATATTTTATTTTTGACGAAGACTTATGCTTTTATTGATGTTCCGTGCCGTCGCGCCTCCAAACCGCGCCTATCTCATCTCGGCAAGGAACGCTCGAGCACGTGCCCCCACCCCCCACCCATGACTCTATTCTTGGCGCGGGAATACTTGATACATTTCCATAAGAATCTCTGGGAATAAACTGTTGCTTGGAAGATACGCTTTGAGGTTTATGAAGCTCAGCGAAATATATGCGGGTATTTAAAAATGGTTTTCTTTCAGGAATGGAATTTTCTTTTTTACCTTTATTGTATAGACGTATTTCTGCCTGACGGAACTTTGCACGGAAAAAATTAAATTGCTGATTTAACAATCCAATTGCTAAAAAAAGTGACTGCAACGTTTCAATGTGGATTTTACAACAAAAAAATGCTACCTCAACCACCCCCGTGGTTTAATTAGCTTACAATAGTGGTTAAAGTAGCATTTTTTTGTTGTAAAATCTACATTAAAACATTGCAGTCACTTTTTTGTAGTAATTGAATTGTTAAATCAGCAATTTTTTTTTCCGTGTGTGCATCTTAATGTCTTAATATGAGTCCTAAGAACCGTGATAGTATAAGCATAACAGGGCTCACGTCGTAATGCACATAGCTCTGGTTGGCAGAAATGCGTCCATACCATCAGTGGCTAAAGTGCGAAACGACGTATCTCCGTTCGCTACAATGCAGGCAGGCTTCCGGTCATACTTTATTTGGACCGCGCTAAACAGGAATAAACCAAACCACATCAGCCATTCCCAAATTTAATTGGGCGATTTAATTTTTTACATGAAAACGGCTGTGCGGACTTATTTTTACAAATTTCTGTGAATTTTCTGCACAATAAAAAGAAATGTCCTTAAAATTTGCAAAAACATCTGCACAAGTGTTCTCTTGTAAAAAATATAATTGCCCAGTTAAACTTTGCAATAGCTAACGTGGGCTTGGTTCCTTTCTGCTAGACGCGTCCCATGTTTTCTTTGAAAAGCCAGTGAACGTAATATTTTGGTAACTTCCTGGAATTTCACTCTCTGTTGGCAGAACATTCTGTATGAATTTCAAGCTATGAAATCGGGTTGTTCCTATTCGCAAAAAGCAAATAGGAGCGGAAATTTTGAAACACCGCAATGGAGATGCATGGTTTTGCACTTTGGTTACCATTATACGACCGTCTACGGAAATGGGACCTCAGTTCCTTGAGTGAATTTTAGAGAAGCGATTTTCGTCGCATTAAATCGAAGAGTCGGATTCTGAGATTTTGATAGAAATCACTTTAGAGTTCCCAATAAAAAGTTGCAAGCGGTTCAGTTAATTTTTACGTCAAGTATGAACTTGTATTTTATTCCAGAGAAAATTTTTGTGAAAACTACTTCTAATACGTAACTATATGATTTTGGTTTAGTTAAACATTTTTTAGCGTTTTGGTCTAAACAAGTTTGTGGAGCAGTTATCTGTGCTGGAGTATCAGTAACTCGAATTTGAGTTTTAAAAGACTAAGACCACCTTCTCCAAGTGCCAGCACGCATTAAATCAGCTCGGCGTGGTAGAGAACGTTCTTTGGTCGCGCGTGACTCATTTGAAACCCCTTCAATTAGCCGGTTATACTTCCCCCGCTCCGGAGAGTTAAAATAGTTGCATGCAAGATGATGGCTTGACTTGATGGCAATGTCAGACTCCGAACGACCTCGCAATGGTTCCCACTATATGGTCTCATTAGGTTGAGGGAGGATAAAGATTAGAAATTTTGAAAAATTTTTGTGATCGTGCACGGAAAAAAAGACCATCGGGTAAGGAGCAAATATTCTCAGCAGTCTGATTTTTGTTCCATTCAGAAAGAGAACAAGAATTTGAGTACCGTGGTATTTTGAAATGTACGTTCAGAGCGTTTTATTCTTTCTCGATCCACTGAATGATGTTGCATAATTTGACTACTTGGAATACCGAAATTTGGAGATAAAAAACTTGTGTAAAGCTTCTTCTCAAATCAAGGCCTTTTTAAACCCCAAAATAGCCGTCGCTTCTGCGGGTTTTTCACGTTTTTAGGTGTTTTTGTGCCAAAAATGCCCTTATAAAACTCCAAAGCTGAAATACGCAGGTTTGCCTGGCGAAAGGGATTGAGAAATAATCTAATTTAGGTAAACAACATATATGTATTAATAACATATCAACAAATAAATATTTTAATTTCTAACTGAAATATGATAAAGCAGAGGAATAGAATTCATTCAAAAGTGAATCAACGCCCCCCTTTCCCTTCAAAGCAAATATACTTCAACAGACCTGATTCCTCTGTCGTATTTCATCAATATCAATTCGTACCTCCCATTTTTTTTAGAATGTACGAATCTTAAGATACAAGCAGGGCTTGTCCATTCTATCAAAACCAGGTCTTACAATTCAAGTTTAACTTTAAATTCTTCCTACTCGAGTCAAGAAAGTTCATTTCCGTACCTCTTTACAATAGGAGGTTGATTGGCTACCAGTGATCAATCAATATTTCATCTACGTAAAAGGGCAAATAATTTTACCAGATCAGTACTGAGCTATGAGAAACCTGGAGAAAAGTAGCAAAGCAATATATTTCTAAAGTGAAGTTATTACATTTTATCTCTCTGTTCTACCCACTGGAACGCTTCGTAAATTGTAAGAAGCTTTTCTCAAAGTCTGAAGCCTTTTTGACTCAAAAAAATTAGATGTTCCCGAGAGGTATCGTGATAGCGCACGATAGTTCTATCTCCTGCAGTCTACTCAAGAGGAAACTGTAAATATATTTTTATTTACAACCAGAAAGGGTACTAAAGACACTTCCTTGTCCCATAAAAGAGAACTGTGTTTGAAAAATGGGTTACGCTAAATGATAAAGATCTTCATTTTGTCGTAAATACACGAAACAGGCTTGGTGCATAGGTGTTCCTGATCCTTACAGAGTCGTAATTCAATTGAGTTTGAATTACCTGTTTCCCGGAGTCAGATTGATATTAAAACTAAAATGCGTTCAATTTAATCAAGTTATATAGGGTCTCTCGTTTTTCGTTCGTTTTGCTACAAGAAAGCCATTCTTTCATCAGCTCTTAAGAGGCAATTTGAAAAAGTATTTAATTCTGCAGAAAAATATGGAAAAACAGTGATGCCTGGAGAGTTTAAGAAATGATTTATAGTCTTAAAAATTAAGGAGGTAAATTCAGCGTCGGAGTCTACAAAGCGCCCAAGAACCCTTAGTGATATGAATTCGAAGTGAAATTAGACCTATTTTAAATCGTATGACACTCTGCAAGAAGAGTAGATTCAGCTCTGTAATAGTGTAAGTCACTCCGAAATGGAGACGTTGCATGTGTGAAGAATTTGCGATTCGACTGTTGGTTCTTTTGTAAAAGTTCGTGAGAAACGCGATGGTGCCACTGGTTTTCTCTGAAATCAACTCCCAAGCTCAAAAAAGCTCTCAAGTTGAGGCCAAAATGGAGGGGATATCCCACGCTATCCTGAGAGTCCACCTCTACATCAAGACAAACTCTCCATGCAAAGATAGGGAGTAAATACATTAGCAGTGATGCCGTGCTTTCAGTTTTTGAGTCCCCAAATGAAGTGGCAGCCTTGTCAATGTATTTGTTCCCTATCTTTGCATGGAGAGTTTGTCTTGATGTAGATGTGGACTCTCAGGATAGCGTGGGATATCCCCTCCATTTTGGCCTCAACTTGAGAGCCTTTTTTGAGCTTGGGAGTTGATTTCGGAGAAAGCCAGTGGCACCATCGTGTTTCTCGCGAACTTTTACTTAAGAATCAACAGTCAAATCGCAAATTCCTCACACATGCAACTTCGCCATAGTGTAAGTCGATCTGTAAGGAGCGTAGATTCCGCTGCGTATTCATACGAATCGGGGTTTTTTGGCGCCTTACAGACACCGGCTTAGAATTTCACTCCAAAATTTGATCGATCGACCATCGAGATGCTCTCTAAAGTGCTAGAGAACCACTTCATAGCTTTCAGTGTCGATAGTACGATTTAAGCCAGCCGTGTAATGCGTGTGTAGCCGTGCTCGCTTACTCAACACAGCCACGGCCCCCGACAACAAACAAGCTAATCCAAACTTCCTAATCTTGCAGCCTACCTCACACCACCGCCATTCACACCACATAACGTCGCGGCACTACCGTCAGACACAAGGGCGTATCTCCATCTCCACGTGAGCCCTTGTCTCCGTATAGCTCTATGTTTTATAGGGCTCATGTTGAGATTGATGTAGCGACTTACCTCAGAGGGGCAACGATAATGGCCGGCCAGGTGGCTGCGTCTCGTAATGATGGGATTAAATATGCATCGGGTGCTCGAAGGGTGCGTGAAATGAGTGGCGCCTTCGCTTCCGATCAGCCCCAGGGCCCTCCCTTGCCCCGCCCCTCTCGGCTGGCTAGTTATTCATGCACTTCATCCACTAATCTCCCGAGGATCCTCAGGGATCTTACCGTCGGGATGAAATGTTGATAAGGAAGTCTCGTCTCGAATATGAGCGGGAGGGGAGATTTCCGTGTCTTCGGACGATTCTTCTCGTGGTTGCAGGGTTGCCTGCTTCACGGAGCGTACAACTTCGTGCGTGGGTCCTGAAGTTGAGGTTATATGGATCTCTGAAGTAGTCCTGCATATACCGGAGGGTTCCACGGAAAAAAAGAGGTAGGGGTTAAGTCCCAACTGTTGGATGATATGGACATTCCCAATGGACCACTAGACAAGGTACGAATTTAAGCATTCTGATACATGTTTCCTGAACAGAATTTCACTAAGAACACGAGAGCGTAACGAAAATTACTGAAACTAACTCCTAACGGAGAAATTAACATTTGTATAATCCATTGGTCGCGAGGAATTTGAGCTGACCGCTCACAATGAAACTCAAAGCTCTACGTGAGTCAAATCGCGCACTACAACGGTTTCAGCAAGCTTCTCAATCGAGCAATGTTCATTTCCCACCTTGTGTTTTTCAAGCTATAAGTAATTTGCTACAGCTGAGCCAAAGCGTCAAGATCAAGGTTGCCAGATTTTTATATAGCAGAGACTGTCATGATAACGTTTAGCGCGCGATGTGAATCACGTAGATCATTGAGTTTTCACGAGCGGGTGGTTTGAATTCACGCATCAAGAATCATTAAATATCTTCGTAAGGAGTTGTTTTCGGTAATTTTCGTTGTGCGTATCGTGTTTTACGTACAATTTTGGTTAAGAAACATGTATCAGAATGCTGGAATTCGTTCCTTGTCCAGTGGTCAATCGTGGCAATACCCCGATTAAGTGTGGTAGTATCCCAATTAATTGTGGTAGTATCCCGATAAATTAAGTTACCAACCCAAAGGATGCGGTACTACGCCAACTTGAGTTGCGGTGCTACTAAAATTAATTTGAAATGTCCATATCATCCAACAATCTGGGGTAGTACCACAATTTTAGGGGATAACCCCTGACACTTTTTTTTTCGTGTTCGGGTTACACGTCTGAAGTACTTCGTTTCATATAATTTACTGACGAGGTACTTCAGATGTTTGACCTAATCTCTTGAAAACATCTTAGCTCCTGCCAAATGTATCGAGAGTGCAAATAACTTGGTTTTTCACAAATGTGCATTTCAATCAGTCTTTTTATAATATCAAGACGGATGACCAAAGCGCGAAACTACGCATCTATCTCATATCGTCTGTCTCCATCTGCACTGGAAAAAAAAACACATTGGATCTAGAGTCCAGACTCTTGAAAACATTGACAAGAAAAAGGACTCTTGATTCAATCAGATTTAAGCTTAAATCAAAAGGAAATCCGCTCAAATTAAGAGGCTTGGTTCTTGATTTAAGCTTAACTCTGATTGAATCAAGAGTATTTTTTCTTGTCGATGTTCTCAAGAGTCTAGACTGCAGATCCAATGTGTTTTTTTCCAGCGTGCAAAATTGCAGACTCCCTGCCATGCTTAATTTTTATCTTTGGAAAACTAGCCAACGTAATCTCTTAAAAACCTCTTTCATCTTTCTTCTCGGTCAGGAGAATATTCTGTACGAATTTCAAGCAATTGAGTTGACTCGTCCCTCTTCGAAAAAAAAATAATAAAATAGGTGCTGAAATTTTGGAACACCGCAATGAAGATACGGGGTTTTGCACTTTGGCAATCAATATACGGTCAGACTGACCAAGACTGAAATTCAGATAAATCTTATATAAAATTTCTAAGTTCTAGTAACTTTTTCAATGATAATTACACCACGCATGTAAGCTAAAAGAACTACGATACATCTTATGAATAGTATAAACAATATGAATCCATAAAAATAAGAATTAATAATCATCACTAGACTAGTGATGATGACCACTCGTTCCTCTTCAAAAACATTACAGGAGCTGAAATTTTGGAACACTGCAACATGAAGATACGTGGTTTCGAACTTCGGCTATCGATATACGGTCAAACATAGTCTAGTGACGACGACCACTTTTTTCCATCCGCGTGGCTCATCTTATATGCATTCTATCCACTGAAAATAAGTTATATAGCTATATAGACATATCGTCCGTCCCGGGCTCAGATGCCGAAAGTTCCGGGTACTGGAGTCGTGGCTTCGAATGCTCCTGGTGCTACGCTCGGAATTTTCGGCCTCTGAGGCCGAATCGTGGACGGTATGTATATATGACGACTTATATGTAACAATGGCGGAAGTGAAAAATTACCTTTTTGAAACACGCTCAAAAAACTGTTTCGGCATCGAGAAAATCTTGAGAAAATACTTGTGATGTGATCTTCGAGATCTTTACATTACGCCAGAGGCAAACATATTAAATTTTTGTGTGACGAAAACAGTTTTTTAAGCGTGTTTCGAAAAGGTAATTTTTTACATCCGCTATTGTTACATATAAATAAATGGGCTCATATTGTCTGTAAGTACGGCTTGCCAGAGTTTTTTTTTTTCGGTGTCCTAATATGAAAATGTTGTCAAGGCGTGGCAACGTGACATTTTATCATCAACTTACCAACACCTCCACAGTTTGAATTGAACGTCTTAAGTACTGCGCGGCCCTCAAACAAAGTCACCTTTTGAAGTGTTTGCGGGGCCGTCTTGCGCAAGGATTAAGCGCCGAGCGTACAGCATGGTTCAACTAGACACTTGAAAGAAGTTCCTTTTGTTTCTTCGCGCCTGCTAGACAGAACCCCGATCAGCGTTGCTTTTTCACCAAGTGAAACTCTCCAATTTTCATGTCTCCTGACGTAAGAAACTAAGGATTTTGTTTCGGAACGGCAACGCTTTTCGGAGGCGAGGAGTGGATGATTATGACGCTCGGTGATGGCGACTTTTTTATTTGAAAAGTTAGCGCTTGCTTATTTTTATGCAGGTGGAGGGCAATGATAACTATCTTTGAGAAAAGACTCTATGCGGTTGAATCGGTCGTTTAAAAGTGGATTTTTTTATTCGTGTGGTACAGAAGTCTGCACGTAATGCATGTGGATAGCGGCCGTTGAAAGAGAAGGGCAGACGTGCAATGGTAAAAATCACTTGATTTACTGTGTGTGAATGGTCAGATCACACTAGACCGAGTCTATAGGAGAAGTCAGATATAATCTGGGAACTCTGAAAGCCTATATTTTCGAAAATATGAAACAAAAAAAGGTTAAGAGTGGTTCCATTGCTTCTTTCGTGAAATTTCCCTTCAGAAACACTCTTTGAAATTAAAACTTGTGACGTTTCGCAAACTTTCAAAATTTGACTGTCTGCCTGAATTTCATAAAATGCCTGATTTGAGTAAATACCTTGACACACATACTGGACCGAGTCTGTAAGAGAAGTCGGACATAATCTGGAAACTTTGAAAGCCTATATTTTCGAAAATATGAAACAAAAAAGTTTAAAAGTGGTTCCATTGGTTTTTTCGTAAACTCTTTCTTCAGAAACACTCTTTGAAATTGAATTTCCGACGAAATAAACATAAAAATCCGCTTTTTCCGTAATTCGTAATTTTCGAAAATATGAAACAAAAAAGCTTAAAAGTGGTTCCATTAGTTTTTTCGTAAAATTTCCCTTCAGCACTGAGAAAAAACTATGGCTTATAAACCTATTAGAGGTAAATATGGAACACCACTAATAGTAGTACCTCTACATACAGGGTGCGGCAAAAGTCCCGGGACGGCTGTTTATTTTTTAAACGGCTACACGTAGAAAAACGAATTTTGGGGGATGTTCTTGGGTCAAAGTAAGCTACTTTTTGGCACTCCCCAAAATTTGTTTGGGGGCCCCCTAGGGGAGGGCGGGGGGCAACTTTTTTTTTTCAAATAGCAACCCCCCCTTTGTGATACCTCATTCGAAAGATAATAAAAAAAGAAAATTTTTGGCGCAAACCACAGGTCAAAATGTTCATTTTTGACAAAATGGCGGCCGGTCAAAGTTCAAAATGGCGGAAATTTGGCATCTTCGTTGTTTATTGACGGATTGGTGTGAAACTCGGAATCCCAGGGTTTTTCGAGATGAGAAAAACGATTCTGGCATTGGTTTTCCAGAAAAGTCAGTCCTTTTCAAAATGGCGGCGGTCAAAATGGCGGCCTCGAGCGGGAAGTGGATATTTAGGTTGCATATCGTTGGATTTGCATAAAACTTGGTATCTGGGGGTATTTCGGCACGAGAAGAACGAATCTTTCATTGGATACCTGAAATTTTGACAAATTCCTGAATGGCGGCGGAAAAATGACGGGAAATCAGTTTTACGGCTGTTTACCGATGGATTTGCATGAAATTCGATATCCTGGCGATTTTTGGCTCGTTATAAAGGAATCTTTCATTAGATTCTTGAAATATCAAATAATTTCATGCTAATCCATCGGTAAACAGCCGTAAAACTGAGTTCCCGTCATTTTTCCGCCGCCATTCAGGAATTTGTCAAAATTTCAGGTATCCAATGAAAGATTCGTTCTTCTCGTGCCGAAATACCCCCAGATACCAAGTTTTATGTAAATCCAACGATATGCAACCTAAATATCCACTTCCCGCTCGAGGCCGCCATTTTGACCGCCGCCATTTTGAAAAGGACTGACTTTTCTGGAAAACCAATGCCAGAATCGTTTTTCTCATCTCGAAAAACCCTAGGATTCCGAGTTTCACACCAATCCGTCAATAAACAACGGAGATGCCAAATTTCCGCCATTTTGAACTTTGACCGGCCGCCATTTTGTCAAAAATAAACATTTTGACCTGCGGTTTGCGCCAAAAATTTTCTTTTTTTATTATCTTTCGAATGAGGTATCACAAAGGGGGGGTTGCTATTTGAAAAAAAAAAGTTAGCCCCCGCCCTCCCCTAGGGGGGCCCCCAAACAAATTTTGGGGAGTGCCAAAAAGTAGCTTACTTTGACCCAAGAACATCCCCCAAAATTCGTTTTTCTACGTGTAGCCGTTTAAAAAATAAACAGCCGTCCCGGGACTTTTGCCGCACCCTGTATAATAATAGCACATATACCTTAGTTATGGTACGGGGTACCTTAATTAGGTACAGAGACCTTAGTATGGTTCACAGACCGAGAATCATTAGTTTATTTACGACTATTATAGGTGTTCCATATTTACCTCTAATAGGTTTATAAACCATAGTTTTTTCTCAGTGAGAAATACTCTTTGAAATTGAACTTGCGACGAAATAAATATCTAAATCCGTTTTTTCCTTAATCCGTAATTTTTGAAAATATAAAACAAAAAAGTTTCGGAGGGTTCCATTGGTTTTTTCTTAAAATTTCCCTTCAGAAACACTCTTTTAGATTGAATTTGTGACGAAATAAATATCAAAATCCGGTTTTTTTCGTAATCCGTAATTTCCAAAAATATGAAACAAAAAAGTTTAAAAGTGGTTCCATTGGTTTTTTCGTAAAATTTTCCTTCAGAAACACTCCTTGAAATTACTGTAATTTTAGGCAAACATTTCATGTCCGACCTCTTCTATCTGCTCGCTGTATATATAACTCTTCAGTTCTTATTATTTTCAGAATACAGATATTGCACGCGCATTAGTTCACTAAATTCAGAATTTTTTCTATATTTCATTCAATGTTTTCCCTTTTTTATTAACTTCGCAAAAAAGGGGTTCCCTAAGGCAGTTTTCAGTGTTCACTTCAACCTTTTTCCCCCTTCTTTACCTCTCATTAATTTAAAACCAAATGGACGTATCTATGCTAAAAGGAACTATGAGCATAGGGTTTGCGTACAACTTGGTTTTTTTTAGTATAAATGCATCCAAATAGACCACGATATTGCGGATGCAGGCCTCACGGAGAAACCCGATCTAATATTTTACCAGGAACCAATTCTAAATTACTCGCAATGTTCATTCTTCGATCACTGAGTATTCATTTAACTCTTCCACCCCCTTTCATGTCTAATCGCCCCCTCCTCCCCACCATTTTCCGAACTCCTGATTTCGACGTGCTTCCATCCCCTCCCCTCCCCATCCCTCCCCGCACAATCTCAAACAACCGCCCGCTCAACTTCCCAACTTTTCAAATAACTTCCTGAGAGCTTTAAAATTAGTTCATAAGCACAGGTATAGCTACAGCTCCTCATCCCTCTCTTGAGCGAGTTTGTTATGCTGAAAGTTCGCCGATTGATTCCGGGAGAGTGGCCTTTTTTTCATTTTTCAAAAGGATTTCCCGGAACCTTTGACGTCTCAACAAAAGGTGATTGCCTCGAAAAACAGAAGATATTTTCACCTCCGTTCACCCTTCTGGTGCCGCTTTTGACGGCGCAATTCGCGGCTCTGTCAGTTCTGCCACTTTGTCTCTGAGTCGTCGTGGCAGTGAGAGTTGTTGCTCGGAAACCTTGGGTTGACCGGAGATAATTGGATCTGCTTCAACTGGCTGAATTGTTTTGATGTAGAACTCCGCTACAGTGCTGCCATTTTATTTTATCAAAAGATTCCGAAAAATTCCGGTACCCGGAAGCGTATTCCGATTTGCCAAAGTTCCGTGAAAAATTCCGGGGGAAAATTCTGAAATACGCCCGCACTGAGAAAAAACTATGGCTTATAAACCTATTAGAGGTAAATATGGAACACCACTAATAGTAGTACCTCTACATATAATAATAGCACATATACCTTAGTTATGGTCTCTGTACCTTAATTAGGTACAGAGACCTTAGTATGGTTCACAGACCGAGAATCATTAGTTTATTTACGACTATTATAGGTGTTCCATATTTACCTCTAATAGGTTTATAAACCATAGCTTTTTCTCAGTGCGGACTCAGTTCCGAGGATCGTCAAATTTGATCGAAAAGTCCATAAATTTGATCAAATAAATGGTCAAACTGGCGAAAAATTTATTTTGAGGAAATTCCGAAAATAGCTGAAATTTCCGGGGATTTAGAAGATTGCAGGAAAAGTTCCGAATTTCGGAATCAATTCCGGAAAATGGCAGCACTGCTCTGCTGAGCTGAGTAAAACCGTCCTTATGAGTATTCGAATGTTGCAAAAGGACCCTACAACAAAACGGCCAAATCGGCCTAAACACGGAATCGTACGATTTTCTCAGGGATGATAGAAGGTCTTCCCAGACACTCAAAACTGGTCATATTTTTTGCCTAACCCCCAGGGAAAAGGGGGGAGAGGGGGTCAAAGTCAAAACCTTTAAATTAGCATAACTTCTCAACGGTTTGTCGTAGAAAGATGATCTTGGTGTCAAAATTTCCAGAAAAATGAGAGCTTTCAGAATATATGTATGAAATTAATTAAATTTTAAAATTTGACCCACTTATGGGGCATTTTACAAGGTCCCCCTTTCGTAAATTTTCGTTTTTTGAGATTTTCGGTTGTTCGGTTCGCACGGATCAAAACAAAAACAATTTTAAATGAAAGTAGAGCGTTTAAGCTTTAAAACAAGCTCAAGATGATCTTGGGGAAACGATTAGAAGCGGAGTTATGAGTCTTCAAAGTTGACGCGGCGCGCGGGAACCTTGTATGTTCCGAGTCTCAAGGTCACCTGCGCGCCTCGGATTGCCTGCAGGTTGCAAGTTTTTGTGTATTTATGCTTCTGTAGGTCATTTTTAATGTAAATCATTCAATGAAGATAGTTTAATCAGAATTTTTTAATTTTACACAATGGGCCTTCGGCGAGGTACACCACATTAACGTCAAAAAATTTTAACTGCGTTTCAAATAGCCCCCTCAAGAATAACTGAGACTTGTTTTGAAGCTCAAAGCTCGTCTGCTTCTACGAGAAACTATTTGGCTTTACCAAGTGAGTTCCGTCAAGCGCTGTAGCTTATAGCTCAATTAAAAAATTTTAAAATGAGGGGTGCCCCAAAATTTGGCATCAATGGGTTATAATTTCTAAATGGTTCAGTTCTGTATGGAGCATATGTATATTTGAACTGAAGGTCCAGGGTTTCTTCTAAATTATAAGAGCAGAATCGTCATCGTCAGCAAATGTTTAATGAGGTATGATGGACATAATGGTTGATACTCTAAGCCCCCTCTTGCTCCTCCCGTAAAATTAAAAAATTCTGATTAAACTATCTTCATTGAATGATTTACATTAAAAATGACCTACAGAAGCATAAAAACACAAAAACTTGCAACCTGCAGGCAATCCGGGGCGCGCAGAAGACCTTGAGACTCGGAACATACAAGGTTCCCGCGCGCCGCGTCAACTATGAAGACTCATAACTCCGCTTCTAATCGTTTCCCCAAGATCATCTTGGGCTTGTTTTAAAGCTTAAACGCTCTACTTTCATTTAAAATTGTTTTTGTTTTGATCCGTGCGAACCGAACAACCGAAAATCTCAAAAAACGAAAATTTACGAAAGGGGGACCTTGTAAAATGCCCCATAAGTGGGTCAAATTTTAAAATTTAATTAATTTCATACATATATTCTGAAAGCTCTCATTTTTCTGGAAATTTTGACACCAAGATCATCTTTCTACGACAAACCGTTGAGAAGTTATGCTAATTGAAAGGTTTTGACTTTGACCCCCTCTCCCCCCTTTTCCCTGGGGGTTAGGCAAAAAATATGACCAGTTTTGAGTGTCTGGGAAGACCCTCTATCATCCCTGAGAAAATCGTACGATTCCGTGTTTAGGCCGATTTGGCCGTTTTGTTGTAGGGTCCTTTCCTTTTGGAAAATATTATTGTTGAATAGAGTCATGAATATTTTCCCTTGAAATTGTCAGACATTCTAGATCGAATTACGAACGAAATCCTTTGAAAAATCTGAAGAGAGATATCTTTTTAAATATTCTCGAAAATTCGTAATATATCAAAAGAAATTTGGCAATGTCTAAAGGCTCATGCGGCGTTCTTCCTTAGCAAGGCAGTATATTGCTAATGTCTGTACATATGATGTTCAATTATAAAGAAAAATCAGAAGACTGCCGCGCAACGCAAAAACGCCGTGTACGCCATTTTACACTTTTGGGAAACAATGTATCAAAGCAGAAAAACTTGTGTACTTTGGGACATAGTTTTTACAGAATGTTTTCGCAAATACTATCAAGAACTTAGTCTGAAAGTTTGAGGTGCATGGGTAAAACAGTTTTTATTTTATTAAGTGTCAAGTTCCAAAAAACGAGGGAAAATCTTGGTGGATTTACGGCGTTCTTGCTTAGCACGGCAGAAGAATTCTCTATCAAAAATTGTCAGCTTTTTTCGAGTGAAAATTCAATCAGTGAATTTTTGCAACGCTACTGGAAATTCGCGATTTGTCGAGGGAAATTTAGCAACGCCTGATAATTCATACGGCGTTCCTCCTCAGCACGGCAAAACTTTGCTGCCATGCTAAGACAGAACCAGTTGCGTGGCGTGAATGATCGATTATCGTTATTTTCTCATTTGTAGCTATGGTACATAATTGATTATTAAAGTGTTCGCTGCAAACACCCTATTTATCGACCCTTTTCCATAGGTTTAAATGGGAGATCAATCGATTTATCGCAGAGCACGCCACGCCACTGGCCAGAACGTCGTATGAGCTTCCACACGTTGCCCAATTTCGAAAGATGATGTACGAGTTTCATGGTTTCCTGCGTTAAACCAAAGTCAGCGTAAAAAAAGGAAAACTCGTAATTGAAAATTTCGTTCAGGGGTCAAGGGAAATCAGGAAATTCAGACATTCTGGGAGCCCTTGAATTTTCAGGGTTAGTAAAATTTTTCATCAAATTCAGAGAATTTAATTCCAATTTCAATTTAAAGTAGTTACAAATTTCAAGGGAGAATGATCATATTTTCTTCGGAAATATATACTTTATCGGAGAAAATTTGGCCACGTCCAAATTTTCATACAACATTTTTCCTTGGTGCGGCGGTATGCGTCAAAAGCTTAGAAATATAGGATTCAACATTTTCGTGGTGTCTACAGAACTGGCAAGCGAGGCGTAAATTTTTCTCGAACATGTCAGGGATATCCAGAAAAATATTTGGAGAGGAGATACCACGAAATGTCTCGGAGAATACAAGAAAGTGCCAGAGAATTAGATGGGAAACTAGAGAGGAAACTGGAAATTTCCCCCGCATGTCTGTAAATATCCTCCTTTTGAGTTTCACGACCGTTTGAGAATTGATCTCGGATTATTATACGTACCTTTCATTCGGAAATCCATGAGCTTCACGGTGCATGCAGTGATGTTTCTCGGAAATTGAGATTACTACTTTACCAGGCTCCGCTTTTTTAAACGCATGTATACTGCTGTGCCAATGAAGAACGCCGTATGAACCTTTAGACGTTGCCACATTTCCTTCAATAAAACCTTAATTTACCGGGAAAATCGTGAATCTTTTCATTCAATTTTTCAGAGAATTTCGTTCGTAGTTTCGTCTAAAATGTCTGAAAATTTCAAGGAAAAATACACATAATCGTTCTTAAAAATACATGTCTTATCCGGGGCAATTTGACAACTCTCGAATGTTCATATGGCGTTTTTCCTTAGTACGGCGGTATAAGTATCGATGCTCATGATGCAGGATTTCTCACCTGGAAATGAAAATTTGAAATAAAAATTTGAATAAGAGATTTACGATTTTGTCAATTTATCAGAGTCTCTTTAGGGTGCATTTCGATGGTGAAACTGCAGCAATGCGTATATCGGTTGTGTTTTTTATCACGGAAGATTTGTCATTTTCATTATGCGGTTCAATGATGCTCGGTCATAAAAAAATCTAACTGATATCACTATATAACTATTGCACAGTGGAATGAGCGGATAGAAAAGGTCGACCATGATAATTTCAGCTAAAATTCCAAATTTTGATGTTTATTTTGTCACAAATTCAATTTCAAGGGCTGCCTCTCAAAGGAAATTTCTCGGAAAAACCAAAGGACACATTCTTAAACGTTTTTGTTTCATATTTTCGAAAATATAAGCGCTCAAAGTTTTCAGATTGTATGCAACTTCTCCCACTTACTCGGTCCAATGTGTGTCGTAGGCATTTATTCAAATCAGGCATTTTATCAAATGCCTAGGCAGACAGTCGAATTTTGAAAGTTCACGAAACGTCATAAGTTTAAGTTGAAAAGCTCACGAGTTTCCAATATTTTTGGAAAAATAACAACAAATTCACTTTCAAGGGCTGCCTCTCAAAGGAAATTTCTCGGAAAAACCAATGTACACATTCTTAAACGTTTATGTTTCATGTTTTCGAAAATATAAGCTTTCAAAGTTTTCAGATTTTATCCAACTTCTCCCATTGACTCGGTCCAATGTGTGTCGTAGGCATTTATTCAAATCAGGTATTTTATCAAATGCCTAGGCAGACAGTCGAATTTTGAAAGGTTACGAAACGTCGTAAGTTTAAGTTGAAAAGCTCACGAGTTTCCAATATTTTTGAAAAAATAACATCAAATCCACGAACTCCATTGTTTTCTTCCTTATCAAATACCCCTCACATATTTAAATCCAAAAATTTTCAAAAATTTCTTGTTTTTTGATATGCTGCAAATTTTAAGGTGAATGTTCGTTCAGCAGCCAAAATAAAAAACCGTTTAGAATTTACTATCCTATGATGCACGAATTTTTACAGAGATTTCTCTCTTACGTGATCGAAGAATGGTTTTGTTTAAAATTAGTAAAAGAATCAGGCTTTCAATCCAAGCAAGAGTACTTGACTACTTGCCCAGGCATTTGACTCTTTACCTTGGGATTTGGTAAGATTCTTGATTTAATACAATGTGCCTGCGGCATACCGATGACATAACGCGTAAAACAATTTAAGATAATCCTTAAAACTGTATTTTTTAATTTTTGAACCTTTTCTTTCGGTGAAAGAAAATATTATAGAGTAAACAAGGGCCCTTGACAATTTCTCCTCTTTTAAGTTTCATAAATGCAAATCCTGTAATCAGCTAATAATTTATCTACCCCAATACACTGGGAAAAAAAAACACATTGGAGCTAGAGTCCAGACTCTTGAAAACATTGGCAAGAGAAAGAACTCTTGATTCAATCAGATTTAAGCTGAAATCATAAGGAAATCCGCTCAAATTAAGAGGCTTGGTTCTTGATTTAAGCTTAAATCTGATTAAATCAAGAGTATTTTTCCTTGTCGATGTTTTAAGAGTCCGGACTCTAGATCCAATGTGTTTTTTCCCCAGTGTAGTTAAAAATTGTCTCGAAAAATGAAAGAAAAAACTGAATCTTGGCCGAATCAAACCTCTGACTTGTGCATAATCTGTGAATTTCAATCATAAAAAATCTTCACATATCGACTTCCATCTCTTACAATTTCGTTAGTGTTCTTCTTCTTCTTTTGTTACAGTTTACGGCGTGTCGATTGATCTGAAAGGGCCTATATTCACGGTAGAACCTCAGTACAAACTCCAGTTCTCCAATGACACCGGAGGTCGTGTCGACTGTGCGGCCCACGGAAATCCACCCCCGGACATCGAATGGACTCTCGGTGAGTACCTGCCTTTAAACAAGAGGACATCTGTTTGTACTAGAGTACCTTTCTGGGCAGAGTACGGCCATTTCTTTGCCGGTTTTTCATTGGTCGCGTGAAAATAGGCTGACACGATGTTCTTAAAGCCGTAAATAAACAAACAAGATGACTGTTATCAGCAAGCAAGTTTGAGGTTCTGCACATCTGAGATCCTCCTATGATAAAGGCGAAAGGCGATTTAACAGTGTTTTCGTGTGTTTTTCATGTGTTATTCGTAGATAAGTTAATTTAAATTGTTACTGTCGTGTAATTGAAATTTTTCTCAAATTTTAGCTTCCTATCAATGTCACGGTGAGCCGCCATCTTGTTTCTTTATTTACGGCCGTAAGAGTATCATGAAGTCTAAACACTCGTTGACCAATCAAAAAGCGGCACAGCTTTCCTGTAGTAAAAAGATACGAATGGTCATACTCTGTCTATAAAGGTTCTTTAGTTTATATACTATCGTCATACAGGTGCTGTAGGGTAAATTCACGAGGCGTTACATCGTTCATTCTTCAGTTTTAAACAAACGAAATTAACAAGAGAGGAAATCTGCTTTGCTAAGAAAAAACTCCGTATAAATCTCCAGGCGTTGCCAAATTTCTTTCGATAAAAAAAGAATCCCCTGGTAAACTGAGGAATATTTTTCTTCAAATTTTTCAGATAATTTTGTTCGTAATTTCACCTTAAATGGACCACTAGACAAGGTGCGAATTTAAGGAATCTGATACATGTTTCTTAACCAGAATTTCACGTAAAACACGATTTACACAACGAAAATTACTGAAACCAACTCCTAACGAAGATATTAACGTTTATATATCACATTGGTTACGAGGAATTTGAACTGCCCGCTCACAAGAAACTCAAAGGTCTACGTGAGTCAAATCGCGCACTACAACGGTTTCAACAAGCTTCTCAATCGATTAATTTTCATTTCCCACCATGTGTTGTTCAAACTATAAGCAATTTACTACAGCTGAGCCAAAGCGTCAAGATTGAGGTTGCCAGATTTTTATATCGCAGAGACTGTCATGATAACGTTCAGCGCGCGATGTCAATCACGTAGAGGATTCAGTTTTCATGAGCGGGTGGTCTGAATTCACGCATCAAGAATCATTAAATATCTTCGTAAGGAGTTGAATTCGGTAAATATCGTTGTGCGCATCTTGTTTTACGTGAAATTTTGGTTATGGAACTTGTATCAGAATGCTGAAATTCGTACCTTGTCTAGTGGTCCATTCCTGAAAATGTCAAGGGAGAATATTCATAACCTCCCTGAAACCTAAACAGTTTATCGAAGGAACTTTAGCAACTCTCGAATGTTCATACGGCGTTCTTCCTTAGCACGACGGAAATTAGGCAACGCGAAATGCATCTCGGGTGATTTCGATTAAATTCATCCGATCGACAAAGGCGCGGACTTCGAAAATTCCGTTCGGAAAATAATTTACTCCGAATAAAGTGGGCGCAATCCGTATCATTTAGGAACGGATTTTTCCGAGGTGCAAAACATCGCCGGAATGCGTAATGCCTCACCGGGNGGGGGGGGGGGGGGTTACACCGGCCGGCGTCGCGTCGTTTGGAAGTCCTCCCCCTCCCCCTTCCCCCTGCCTCCTTTAAGATAGAGCTCTATGTTTTCGATATCAGTATGCTGACGAGGTCCCGACAAGCGCCGTCGCGACACGATTTAGTTTTCCTCCGCGTTTCCCGACGACAACCCCCGCCGATGTGGAAAAGCGTCGCGACGCAAAGGCGCATCTCGATTTCCACGCGTGAGTCCTGTTTCACGTCTAAACCCGTGACTTTTGGGGCTCTTGAGAAAATCGAGGTACGTCCTTACGTTAAAAAGCGACGAAGTGCGGCGAGGAAGGGAGGTGAACAACGTCTGTTGAGATCGTTTAAGGGGAACAGCGCCCACGGTTCACCAAAATGCAGAATCGAGTCACTAGCACTGCCGCGCTAAGGAAGAACGCCGTATGAATCTTAAGACGTTGTCGAATTTCCTTCGAGCAAAACCGAATTTACTGGGAAAATTGTAAATACTAGCCGCTCCGGGCGCCCTACGGGCGCCCTCCACAGCTAGCAATGGTGATGCAGTAGCTTATTTGGACTGCATTTTGCAATTTGGAACTATAAATTCTGGCAAATCTGAACAACACATAATGTGCATAGGGAAACTAATAGCACATACGTTGTTTTTAAAGCGGGCCAAAATATTTCCAAATTGCAAAATGCTGTCCATTTGGAATCGGAGCAATTAGTTGAATCCATTTAATAATGATGATAGCCGAAGGAACATGGCGGGAGGGATGGCTGAGAGCGTAGAGGTCCAGTTACACGATCAAATTGAGCCATCAAATTGGGCCTCTCATAGGTCAGAATGGATAAAGGTTCAAAAACGTCCAACCCAATTGGAAGTGTAGAAGTTTGAAGTTGAGGAAGTTTGAAGTAAAAGAAGAAGACAGGTCAGACATCCGGATCCTGAAAAAGGAAGCAATTCAATGTCGCATTGAGTATTTGAACTACATTTTGCACTTCAGAACTACAATTTCTAGCTAATCTGTAAAAGCACTTATGTAGGTATAGAAGAAAACTAAAGGTACATACGTTGTTTCGAAACTGAGCCAGAAATTGTAGCTCCTACTTTCAAAATGTCATTTGAGTGGCATTTGATGAATCAAATTTAATCTATAAGCAGAAACTTACACTTTTCTCACACATTTTCTCCACTTGTAACAAGTGACTCTCAAACGGCCATTTTAAAATGTTGACCACTGACCGTCCTCTAGGTTTTAAAAAAATGTTAAGAGAAATGTGACTCAGCTCTGTGAAGTATTTTGAAGGTCCGGAGTGGGCATACGATGTGGTATCATGCGCAATCGAATGAAAATCTAACTTTTCACCTGTATACTGACAAGTATGCTCGCATCGTTGAATGCAAAAGTGAAGCGGGCAACTATTCGAACTCTGGAATAGGTATGTGATGTGGTATCACGCAGAAATGAAGGGAAAATATTAGCACTTCGTCTGCCTCAAACCTCAAAGTACTACACTGGGAAAAAAAACACATTGGATTTAGAGTCCAGCCTCTTGAAAACATTGACAGAAAAAAATACTCTTGATTTTTGCTTGAATCAAAACGAAATCCGCTTAAATTAAGAGTCTTGGTTCTTGAGTTAAGCTAGATTCTGATTGAATCAAGAAAACTTTTTCTTGTCGATGTTTTTAAGAGTCTGGACTCTAGATCCAATGTGTTTTTTTCCAGTGTATATGATGTGGAAATGAAGGAAAATTTATCGTTTCGCACTGACTTACTGTCATACTTAATTCTTTCTTCGGCAAACTGGTCAACAATAATGTCTTGTGAATTTCGTTGATTTTTTATCTCCGATAGAATTTCAAGCTTTTAATTTTGCTCATTGTTCTCCGAAAAAATGAGGTAGGAACGAAAATTTTGAAACATCGCGATGGAGATACATGTTTTTGCACGCGGGCCGTCGGAATAGTTGTCTGTTCAAATGTTGTTCCCCGTGAACTCCATTAAGGTTGTCTTTTCATTTCTTTACCCCTCTTTTTTTTTAACTCTCGGAAATTTCAGAGTAACGAGCATCCAGTAGACAGGATCAAGATACAAAAGCTCCATTCTTACTTTTTTGGAGGGTACCCTCGCGGTGTGAGGGATAGGGGGGGGGGGGGGGGGGNGGGGGGGGTGTGCTTTTAGCGGAGTGGCTCGAGGACCCTTGGTTATCAATTCGGATAATTCGTCAACCCTCCGACATAACATCGCGACCTCATTTCAAGAAGAGCCCGTTTGTCCTCCTAACTCCATACTTTTCAGGGCTCATGTAGAAATGAGGAACCGCTTTTACGTCCGCTGTAAATTGCTCGGCCTCCCGCTAGGGCGCGCTGCGATCCGAGTGCATTGCACTCAGCCTTGCAGCTGCGGAACCCGCTTAACTCAACCTGCAACGTTGCTCGTAGATACGCTGTTTTATGCCTCGCGAGCGACCCGCTGGAATTAAAAGCATTCTAATCCTGAAATACGCTTCCAAGGCGTCAAGACGCATCATTTCACGTCTGGTCCATCCCGTCGCATCCTTCGCAACCCACCCTCCCTCCCGCACTTTCCTGTGACGGGGACCTTTTTCCTGAGGAGCTGACGCGTTCTGAAAGCTTCGCCGCGCTGGAAGTGGTAGAATGCTATTGTTCATGGTCATTCTTCTTTCGTCTCCGCCGGTATCCCTTCTCCCTAATGGACCAAATGAGTTTGTTGCATACGATATATTCAGCAAGCTAAGTAGACTTTTCCTCGGTAAAATCGTGCGGAAATCATGCTAAGCACACCGGGAATGGGTCATTAGACTATGGATGAAGTTTGACTTGCGGTTACCTTATCCTGAGGATAAATTACGCTTCGAACACGATGCTTATATTAAAAACGCGAAAAGTCAACTCGGAAATCGAGAAATTTGCAGTTCAAGAGGCGTAACTTTTCCGCTAACGGAGAATTTTCACGCAATTTTTTATTTTTTCATCTGAAAGTGCCCGGAGAGCTGATTTTACAGTATTTTTTATAATTTTTTTCTGTTATGAGAAACTAGGGGGCGATGCCCCCTGGCCCGCTATGCGGTCCAAAGAGAGCGCTTCGCGCTCTATTAGGCCTGCTTTGACAAAAGAACGACCAAAAAAATGAAAAGATTTTCCTACTCGACTCTCATTTGTCCAATCTCTCTCTGGTCGGGAGCGATTGAACCAATAAGAGTCCAATAAAAAAATCGGTATTTATTTCAAACTTCTCGCAAAGATTGAAACGAAACGAAACAAAGCGTTTCGTCGCTTTTGGATAGTCTGTAGCAGAGGAGTATACATTCGATTCACTTACAGCTACTAACAGACCAAGATTCAACATTTCCCCCTTAGTTCAATTTTCCGCTTCTGAAATTCCCACCATTTTTTATTGGCGGGAATATCAAATATTGCCCTCCTTTTTAAGTTTTCGGGTCTTCTCTTATATAGCAAAACCTAGGTCCTTTTTCCAAAATCTAATTAAAGCGGGCTCATCTAGGAAATATCACCTGTCGATAACCGCAAAAATCATGGAAATCGGCCCAGTAGAACGCTCAAACAAACTATGACAAAAAATATAAATTTACATTGTTTAAATGGGAGGATTCGCAACTTTACCGCGTGATATAAAACAATTTGGGTTATATATTTTCAAAATCTGAATAAAACGAGCTCATCTAAAGACAATTGCCTGTCGATTGCAGAAAAAATCGAGAAAATCGGCCCGGTAGAACGCTGGAACTAAGCGTTACCGGATATTCAAATTTAGGAGGCCTCAAAGCATATACAGGGTGTCCCAAAAGTCCCTTCCACCCCCTCTAAAATTTTACCTAATTAATATTTTGAAACGAAACTTTGGGGATGTTCATCCTACAACCTACAAACCTAAAGGGTACAAACCTAAGGGGATACTTCACGCATTGCGCAATGCTTGAAGTATCCACTTAGGTTTGTAGGCGCCAATGCGTTGGTCAGTCGCTCGCCGTGCCGCAGCGTGCCACGACGCCTCAAGCAACTGTTTCATCACAGAGAAGTTGCACACTATCATGTGAAATTGTACGCGCTCCAACATATTAAGAATGACAGGCGTCTTTTGACATGATATTCACAAGACATCAAGACATTTTACATTTTCATCCAAAAACGTCGCGAGCAATTGGCATTTGTATTTACATGTGGATCAATCAACTTTGTGTCTCAATTGGTAGGTGGACTAAAACTTTCCTGCCGCGAAAACGCATGGACGTAAACTACTAGAAAAAACAAATGCGCGGACAAAAAAATCTTGACAAAATGTTCTAACCATCATATATACAGGGTGTCCCAAAAGTCCCTTCCACCCCCTCTAAAATTTTACCTAATCAATATTTTGAAACGAAACTTTGGGGATGTTCATCAATCAATGTTAGCTACTTTAGGAGCCCCCCAAAATTTTCGGGCCCCCCCGTGGGGAGGGGCTGCGGACCCCAACTTTTTTTTTTCAAATAGCAACCCCTATCTTGTGATACCTCATTCGAAAGAGCATAAAAAACCAAGAAGTTTGGCGCAAACCGCAAATCAATATCTTAATTTTTGACCGAGTTATGATAGGTCAAAGGTCAAATTTGACCTATTTTCAAAAAATCATAACTCCGGTTCAAATTACCGTATTGAAAAAAATAAAACGGGAAAATTTACCAAATTGTAAGCACTTTTAAGTAAAAATCACAGAAATTACTTCAAACTAATTTTAAGGGGGGTTTCGGACCCCCAAATACGTCAATTCAAAGGTCATTCAATTTTCCGGGAAAATAAGCCAATTTCCCCCAGATTTGCCTCCGTATTATCTCAGTAAGGTCAAAATCAGTTCAACATTACGTTGGCAAGTCCCCAAATTCCGGGAAAAGTTAAAAAAAAAAAAATTTAAGATGATCAAATTTGACCGTTTAATTTTTTTTTTTTTAACTTTTCCCGGAATTTGGGGACTTGCCAACGTAATGTTGAACTGATTTTGACCTTACTGAGATAATACGGAGGCAAATCTGGGGGAAATTGGCTTATTTTCCCGGAAAATTGAATGACCTTTGAATTGACGTATTTGGGGGTCCGAAACCCCCCTTAAAATTAGTTTGAAGTAATTTCTGTGATTTTTACTTAAAAGTGCTTACAATTTGGTAAATTTTCCCGTTTTATTTTTTTCAATACGGTAATTTGAACCGGAGTTATGATTTTTTGAAAATAGGTCAAATTTGACCTTTGACCTATCATAACTCGGTCAAAAATTAAGATATTGATTTGCGGTTTGCGCCAAACTTCTTGGTTTTTTATGCTCTTTCGAATGAGGTATCACAAGATAGGGGTTGCTATTTGAAAAAAAAAAGTTGGGGTCCGCAGCCCCTCCCCACGGGGGGGCCCGAAAATTTTGGGGGGCTCCTAAAGTAGCTAACATTGATTGATGAACATCCCCAAAGTTTCGTTTCAAAATATTGATTAGGTAAAATTTTAGAGGGGGTGGAAGGGACTTTTGGGACACCCTGTATATATGATGGTTAGAACATTTTGTCAAGATTTTTTTGTCCGCGCA
This sequence comes from Bemisia tabaci, assembly GCF_001854935.1. Classification (NCBI taxonomy): domain Eukaryota; kingdom Metazoa; phylum Arthropoda; class Insecta; order Hemiptera; family Aleyrodidae; genus Bemisia; species Bemisia tabaci. The sequence continues at coordinate 1,316,528 of NW_017547881.1, forward strand.
TTTGTTTTTTCTAGTAGTTTACGTCCATGCGTTTTCGCGGCAGGAAAGTTTTAGTCCACCTACCAATTGAGACACAAAGTTGATTGATCCACATGTAAATACAAATGCCAATTGCTCGCGACGTTTTTGGATGAAAATGTAAAATGTCTTGATGTCTTGTGAATATCATGTCAAAAGACGCCTGTCATTCTTAATATGTTGGAGCGCGTACAATTTCACATGATAGTGTGCAACTTCTCTGTGATGAAACAGTTGCTTGAGGCGTCGTGGCACGCTGCGGCACGGCGAGCGACTGACCAACGCATTGGCGCCTACAAACCTAAGTGGATACTTCAAGCATTGCGCAATGCGTGAAGTATCCCCTTAGGTTTGTAGGGGCCAGTGCGCGTTACGCGCTGGTAGCACGCCGCTTCTGTTAGGTTCTAATATATAAACTCGCGGATTCAGCATTTCTCAGCTCATAAAAAAATAAAACCTGGGTCATATTTTTAAAATCTGAGTAAAGCTGGCTCATCTGCAGACAACCAGTTACGCAAAATTAGGAGGCCTTGGAGCTTACAGTATAGATAGTATAAAAACAGATTTAAAAGTGAGAAAATGCACCGCCTAGTGACGTCATCTGGCGTCATTTCCCATTTAAACGCATGTATTTTAGCAGTGTAGGCTATTTTGTCGTATCTCCTCCAATAATTGGATTGCATTTTGCAAAAAGGAACCAATAGCATTGCAATGTTGCTAAGATTGTGCAACTTCATCCTTTGCAATTATATTACTGAAACCATGCAAAAATATGAAATTTACATGGTAATTATGTCTTAAAATAGTTTATAAGGTGTAAAACAGAAATTGTTTACAGATGATCAGATTTTGTTTTTTAAGACGAAAGAAGTAGTAGAATCTTAGCAACATTGCAATGCTATTGGTTCCTTTTTGCAAAATGCAATCCAATTGTTCATTTTATGAACCAATGATATTCTCGTGTTCAGCTCACTTGGTAGCGTCCACTTGAACCCGGAATTCATCAAATTTCAGGCACATGCGAATTCTCCATTTCGTGCCTTGGTGGCCCTGAAACATGCACCAGAATCCCCAATTTCTCATTTTTTTTTAAATGGTCCATTCTTATGTAAGTGAGAGAGAATGCCTACTTTCCTGTCCTTCAAAAAACCGATTTGGACGGTAAAACAGGAAGGCGAGCAAAATCCGGGATAAGATCGCCGTTCGGAGTCAATGACTCCTGCAGGTCGATTGTTAACTCGTTATCTAATGGTCCCGATCGATAAATTCCTATCTCCGCAATGTTTTTTATCGATCAAGGTCATTCGATATCGATTCGACAATCGAGCCACTGATCTCAATCATTGGTGGATTCAGCAAATTGGCAACATTGTCTTCTCTCCATTTAAACCTATGGAAATTTATCGATTCTTGGAGGGGCCAGGTGCTCCGACAAGAATCGATTATTTATCGTAGGTTCAAATGGAGGAAATCCGATGTTGCCAAATTGCTGGATCCGCCTCTGATCTCAGTATGCACGGAGAATAAAACCTCGTACGCGGGACCCGAAGTTTAGGTCATATGGATCTCTGAAGTTTTCGGATTGAGCATCTGAACACTTTAGGTCTAGATGTCGAGGTTCGGATCACACATCTGAAACTTCAGTTCTTACATCTGTAGTGCTTCAGATGTGAGAACCGAAGTTTTTCGGATGTGAAAACCGAAGTACTTCAGATGTGAGAACTGAAGTTTCAGATGTGTGATCCAAATCCGAGCAGCTGGACCTAAAGTGTTCAGATGCTCAATCCGAAAATTTCAGAGATTCGTATGACCTAAACTTCGGGTCCCACGCACGAAGTTTTTTCCTCCGTGTGACCAAATTTGTTGTGTTTTTCCTAGTTTTTGGCCGGCCCGTTCTCGAATGCTGCATGAGAGGGAAAGATACAACCGGTTCAGTAGTTGTCTCAGACTGACCATTGGCTAGCGAGTTTTTTTTTGAAATTTTTTCTTTCCATGTTTTCAGGTGATGGAACTCCTGCGGTAGCTATTCCCGGTCTAAGAACTTCATTCCCGAACGGAACTCTTCTGTTTCCTCCGTTCTCAGCGGAGAACTACCGGCATGATGTCCACACCGCCATCTACCGGTGCAAGGCCCGAAACCTAGCAGGCATCGCCCTCAGCAGACTCGTTTACATCCGCGCTGGTAAGTGGGCTTAAATCCTCATAATCATGCTCATAATAATGTATATCATCAATGTTGACGTCTCGGTGCATTTATGCCCCTTCAGCTTGGATACATAAATGCTCTGTAGGACTCGTGGGCTTGCAGAAGGGGGGCCTGGCCCCCGGGCCCCCCGCCATGGCCCCCTGCCCATGGCAGTATTGAACGGACCATTTCTGTGTCCTGGGTGATCAAATCAGAATATTTCTTTACTCCTTTTAATGGTACTAGTTTTGTACCGAAATGTACCGTTCGAGAAAAGTTTTGTACCCTTACGATAGGGGAGCTACGGGGGAGGTGGGGTCAAAAATGGGGGGGGGCTGGAGAATGGATCCATTAGTAACACACTCGTTGCAAAACGACGGGAAAGAGCGTACACTACTAACGTGGTGAACGCTGTGTCAAAAATATAAGTGTATGTATATAAGTGTCAAAAATATTCATAACGTTCCTCAAAAATAAGTATTTTCTAAGAGTAAATGTGGCAGCATTGGAATGTCCATACGGTGTTTATCCCGATGCTGCAATCACACGCTGAATTTAGCAGCTGAATTTGGAAATCACCAGTCATCGCCCAACGGCTGAAATTTAGCAAATTCGAGTTATTTTCATCCAGATGTGTATCAAATCTACTCGAATAGTTCAGACAAAGTCAACATTAGTCCGATGGTTGCTGAGAATCGTTGCTGAATTTTGCGCGTGATGCCGCAATCAGACGCCGAATTTAGCACCTGAATGTGGAAGTCAACGGTCATCGCCCAACGGCTGAAATTTAGCAAATTCGAGTTATTTTCATCCAGATGTGTATCAAATCTACTCGAATAGTTCAGACAAATTCAACATTAGTCCGATGGTTGCTAAGAATCGTTGCTGAATTTTGCGCGTGATGCCGCAATCAGACGCTGAATTTAGCACCTGAATGTGGAAGTCAACAGTCATCGCCCAACGGCTGAAATTTAGCAAATTCGAGTTATTTTCATCCAGATGTGTATCAAATCTACTCGAATAGTTCAGACAAAGTCAACATTAGTCCGATGGTTGCTGAGAATCGTTGCTGAATTTTGCGCGTCACGCGCAAAATTCAGGCATTGGGCCGATGACTTCCACATTCAAGCCACATTCAGCTCCCACATTCAGCGTATGATTGCGGCGAAGTGTCGAACTCGCCAAGGAGCGAGGCCTGGAGATGAAGCTCGCCTGAAATACGACTGTCAGTGTAATCGCGGGCGACTGCAGGAGGCCATTTCGGGACGGGGGAGCGGAGTGAATTTAAAAACCCTCAGCGCGGCGCGAGGGGAGGGGGTTGAAACAGATTTGATGCGATCTAATCGGGCCGAAAAATTCATCGCTGGAAGTGGAATGGCGGTGCACCACCCCGGCCCGGCGCACACTGGAGCTAGTCAAAATATGCACGGAGAAAAATGGTATGCTATTTTGGCGCCTAGGATGTCAAAAATGTGGCTAATCATCCTAAGATGCTACCTTGAATGCTCACGCAGTTGAATTGGACGTATTTCTACCAAACAGACCTATGTGGAGGTGAGAAATATGGGGTGTGCTCGTTGAAGCTGCATAAGAAGCAATGTAAAAGTGGGCGTGATTCCTTTTGTAGAATTGGAAAAGCGGGATATTACATTCTATCAAACAGACCTATGTGCTAACTGAATGTGGCAGTCATGAGCCGCGGGCATGGCAAGAGAGCGTTGTGGACAGGACTCATGAGTTAAAGACTCCCTCCAACGATCTCCCCGTCGTGGCGGCTCTCGTTCGTTGCCGCTGACGTCACTGGCGCCTCATTATTCTCATTCACTCTTACGGCCAGAAAACTAACGAGCACACCCCATATTTCTCACTTGCACGTAGGTCTATTTTGTAGAAATACGTCCAATTTAAATTCGTAGAATGTAAAGTTAACTGTGAGGGCAGTAAAGGCAGCATTTTGGGATCACCAGACACATTTTTGGCATCCCAGGTGCTAAAACAGCATACCATTTTTTTCAGTGTGGATGCAAGTGGAGAGATGGGGTGCGCTTGTTAGTTAAGGGCTATAAGGATGAATGGGAATTCAAAGGCGCCAGTGACGTCAGCGGCAACAATCGAGCCCGGACACGACGGAGAGATCGGTGGCGGGACTCTTTAAGTCATGAGCCCTGTCCACAACGCTCTTGTCACATGCCCACGGCTCACGAGTTAGCTCTCAATTCCTTTTGATTTAATATAGAATCCCGTTTTTCTATTATCTCAAAAGGAAATATATCCACTTTTACATTTTTTCTTATGCAGTTTGCACGAGCATACCCCATCTTTCTAATGGACCACTAGACAAGATACGAATTTAAGCAATCTGATACATGTCTCTTAACAAAAATTTCACGCAAAACACGATTCTTGCATCGAAAATTACTGAAATCAACTCCTAATGAAGATATTAACGCTTTTATTTCACATTGGTTACAAGGAATTTAAACTGCCCGCTCACAAGAAACTCAAAGCTCTACGTGGGTCAAATCGCGCACTACAACGGTTTCAGCAATCTTCTCAATCGAGCAATGTTCATTTTCCACCATGTGTTGTTCAAACTATAAGCAATTTGAGCTGAGCCAAAGCGTCAAGACTGAGGTTGCCAGATTTTTATATCGCAGAGACTGTAATGATAAACGCTTAGCGCGCGATGTGAATTACGTAGAGCATTGAGTTTTCATGAGCGGGTTGTTTCAATTCACGCATCAAGAATCATTAAATATCTTCGTTAGGAGATAATTTCGGTAATTTTCGTTGTGCGCATCGTGTTTTACGTGAAATTTTGGTCGAGAAACATGTGTCAGAATGCTGAAATTTGTACCTTGTCTAGTGGTCCATTGCATTTGTGACGAAATAAACATAAAAATTTGAAATTTTAGCCGGAAATTTCCTGTCCGACTTCTTCCGGTAGTTCTTTCCACTGTGCGGCGCGGCGCGGCATGCCCGGGCTTTTACAATAAACACGATAGGACTCGGACGCCGCTCGAATGACAATTAGCGCGCCCGGCTTAAAAGCACCCGCGGGCCGACAACGAAACCGACACCCAGACGACACTGCGGGTGGTATCCGACGGCCTTTGAAGGTGCTGCAGCTGCGTCTCGTACTCCGGTCTCTCCCGCTCTCGATTTTCGGGTTTCCACGGGTGGTAGCATTCGTTTTTTAAGGCGATTTTGTCACAAATCACACTTTACTCTGCTAAAAATGGATCGTATTCGATGCACCAAATGGGTGAGATTGTATCAATATCGATTGGTTTAACACTGGAAAAAAAAACACATTGGATCTAGAGTCCAGACTCTTAAAAACATCTAAAAAAGAAATTACTCTTGATTCAATCAGAATCTAGCTTAAATCAAGAACCAAGCCTCTTAATTTAAGCGGATATCGTTTTGATTAAAGCAAAAATCCGATTGAATCAAGAGTATTTTTTCTTGTCAATGTTTTCAAGAGTCTGGACTCAAGATCCAATGTGTTTTTTTCCAGTGAACGTGTAAACGTAGCCTCAAAAGTCAACTGATTAATCTGAGGAAACGGGTTTCTCGTAACAGGTTTTTGATTCTTACGAGTATAAACAGGGAATGAAAAGTGACATCGGTAGGAATTTTCTCATTTTCAGCTTTTTTTACTTAAATCCTAGAATTTGTGTTCGAGGTTATTATCTATTGTTTTGAACCAAACGATACATCGAATTGCTATCGAATACGATTTATAGGAATTTAGCATCGTATTTATAGTCGTTCCATATAAACTGTTGAGAAACGAGGAGTGAAAGTCGGCGCCGGAGTCTATACAGGGTGTACCAAAAGTCCGTCCCACCCCTGCTAACTTTTGAACGAATTGAGCTACGGAAATGAAACTTTGGGAATGTTCCTATCTCAAAGGGGACCATCTTTTAGGGGGGTCCAAATTTTGGTCCCCCCTCAGGGGGGGCTCGGGGGGCCTCCAACTTTTTTTTTTCAAATGGCAACCCCTATCTTGTGATACCTCATTCGAAAGAGCATAAAAAACTAAGAATTTTGGCGCAAACCGCAGATCAATATCTTAATTTTTGACCGAGTTATGATAGGTCAAAGGTCAAATTTGAAGTATTTTCAAAAAATCATAACTCCGGTTCAAATTATCGTAAAGAAAAAAATAAAACGGGAAAATTTACCAAATTGTGTCCGCTTTTAAGTAAAAATTGCAGAAATCACTTCGATTTAATTTTAAGGGGGGGTTCGGACCCCCCAAATACGTCAATTCAAAGGTCATTCAATTTTCCCGCGAAATAAGCCAATTTCCCCTAGATTTGCCTCCACATTATCTCAGTAGGTCGAAATCAGTTCAAAATTACGTTGGCAAGTCCTCAAATTTCGGGAAAAGTTTAAAAAAAACGAAATTTAAGGTGATTAAATTTGACCGTTTAAATTTCGTTTTTTTTAAACTTTTCCCGAATTTGAGGACTTGCCAACGTAATTTTGAACTGATTTCGACCTACTGAGATAATGTGGAGGCAAATCTAGGGGAAATTGGCTTATTTCGCGGGAAAATTGAATGACCTTTGAATTGACGTATTTGGGGGGTCCGAACCCCCCCTTAAAATTAAATCGAAGTGATTTCTGCAATTTTTACTTAAAAGCGGACACAATTTGGTAAATTTTCCCGTTTTGATTTTTTTCTTTACGATAATTTGAACCGGAGTTATGATTTTTTGAAAATACTTCAAATTTGACCTTTGACCTATCATAACTCGGTCAAAATTAAGATATTGATCTGCGGATTGCGCCAAAATTCTTAGTTTTTTATGCTCTTTCGAATGAGGTATCACGAGATAGGGGTTGCCATTTGAAAAAAAAAAGTTGGGGGCCCCCCGAGCCCCCCCTGAGGGGGGACCAAAATTTGGACCCCCCTAAAAGATGGTCCCCTTTGAGATAGGAACATTCCCAAAGTTTCATTTCCGTAGCTCAATTCATTCAAAAGTTAGCAGGGGTGGGACGGACTTTTGGTACACCCTGTATGGCTATTTTAAATGGATTTAAATGGAGTGTCAACAGTGCTGTCAATTTGCTGGAAGTGCCACTGCCTCAAACCACCCGTGGTCAAGATACAAAGCGTATGGGGTCTCACTTGAATCAGTGAGTTCGAAAACACACTAACTCGGGTTTTTTTTTTCGATTTTTACTTTTATACGGTTTAGTAACACTAATGGATAGGAGGATCTGCACGTAAAAGGAAATTTCGAAATTGCAATCGGAAGTGCTCGAAACAGCGACGGGAAAAGGGAAAAATCGAAGTATTTCATCGGAAATACCAATTTTTGGCCATTTCAAGGGAAACGGGTGACCATCCGATTTTGCGGTTTTCTTTTTTCAGTTCAGTATACCTTTACCAACAAGTTATATAAATATTCAAGCGTTATTCAGGTCGAAAAATATAAATTTTTCAGGGCAGACTGTGAAAAATCAGTATCTGAAAGTCGGTGAGAAAGTAAACACACCAACTCGGAAATTTTTAAACGCTTAATTCTCTGTAATCAAACATGGTGTATCGATTTCAACTTGGTGCTTTACAAAGTCTCTAAGTACTTGTCTTTTGACACCAAAAAGGTTTTTCTTAGACTAACTTCTTCGCCCGCCGCGCAGTTTCAGCGGTTTCCTGAACAATTTTTTTTCCCGAGTTGGTGCGTTTTCGAACTCACTGAAACAAGCCGAAATTCAATAATCATGCTAAATGTTATGAAATGTGGACGCTAGGACTTGATGAGTTTTTTTAAAATAGTTCCTTGAGACGCCGAGGCACCCCGCGGCGTGGCCGGCGCATTGGCGCCTACAAACCTAAGTGGATACTTCAAGCATTACGCAATGCGTGAAGTATCCCCTTAGGTTTGTAGGCGCCAGTGCGTTTAGCGCCGGCAGCACGCTGCTCTGATCTGTGTTAGGCTCTAATATATTTAAACTGAGTCAGCGTTTCTCAACTCATGATTTTGAAATGTTTTCACGCTCTGCATGGATTATCCTCATTTAAATTGATGAAAAAAAATGTGCATCACAGGAGAATACAATGTGTGTTTTACAGATACTAAGGTGGTTCCGCGTCAAATTTAATTTTTTACAAAGCTTTTACATTTTTTCTTTTATATTTTTTGCTTTTACTGTGCTGCAGCGTGGTAAGCGCGCAACTAAACGCCCATAAAAGGACGCATTTGACTCTAAAAAGTCGATGCACAAGTCTGTTAAACCAAAAATTGCGCACTTCTTGGTTTTTTTACCTCTTTTATTCATGTTTGTATAGTTTCTTACAACACAACTGCGGTTACAACAACTTGGTGCTTTACAAAGTCTCCAAGTACTTGTCCTTTGGCACCAAAAAGGTTTTTCTCAAACTAACTCCTTGGCCCGATGCGCAGTTTTAGGTGTTTCCTGAACAATTTTTTTCTCCGAGTTGGTGTGTTTTCGAACTCACCGATTCACTTAAGGAAGGGATTATTGAAGGAATTGCTGTGAGGACGGCGATCGGTCCTTGGGAATATATCGGTCCGAATCGGTCCCGTTATTGTAGTCTCGATGGGGCGCTGACTGTTTATCGCCCATGGTTTTAAGGGGGGCTCGCGCGTTATTTTCAGGGCTCCGGAGCCGTTATTTTCAGGGCGTCGGGTGGTGAATAGTCTCGAGTGGCGGAGTTAAATGTCGGTTAAATGAGCGCGCCTCGAACATTATTCCGCACACAAGCCCTGATCGCACGGATTATTTTTATACAGTGTTGCCAGGTCGCCAGGAAAACAGGTTGATTTAGAGAGCTCTCCTCCAAGGCTTTGCAGATACCTCTTCAGCGGGACGATTATTGAAACTGATAAACAAAGCTATAGACAAAGACGACCTTAGAGATTTGGAGGGATCCTATTCGTTGAAGCGGGTGGTGGCAATGGACATAGGAGGTAGGTAATAGACTAACTACCCTAGTAGCAGAACAAATTTTTATTTTCTAAAAAAAGTATAAAAAAATATATCGACGGTGCAAGTCGGCAATCATATAACTCATTTGCGGTGTCTGAAAATCTCCGCAACTATGTTATTTTTTTAAAGGAGAACAAATGGACATTATTCCTTGAAGTTTTTGCAGAATTTTCTTCGCACATAGAAGAAAAATCACGGAAGTTTTAAAGAATTACCGTTGAGTAGTTTTCCGTTTAAAAAATAAAGTATGACAGGAAGTCTTTGACGTCGCAAACCGAGTTATGTGATTGCCGACTTTCACCGTCGATATGTGTTTTCTAAATGATAGCTTTATAGATAAAACTTGTAACGATCATATACAAAACAAATCAAAGTTCAGACGTGACCATGATGTATGAAAAATGATAAAAGCTAGATAAGGAAATTTTTTTATAGAAAATTTTTTCATTTTTTTTTATAACGCATGCATATGAAAGTGTTAAAAGTGAACATTTTTATGTAACTATTATGTGAAAAAGAGATCATCATTTTCGTGAGCTTTTCGCGAATTAGATGATTCTTTAATATTTTTGTGAAAAGCTCACGAAAATTATGACTTTTTTTATATAATGGTTACATAAAAATGTTCACTTTTAACTTTTTCGTATGCATGCATTATGTGAATAAAATTACCTTTCGTGCATAATTTTTATCTTTTCGTTCTATGGTTCTGTTACTAGGGTATAACGGCAACTCACGAGAGACCCGACAGTGTTAGTCCGTAATTTACTCCCTTAGTCTATAAGAACCACTCATTTCAACCAATAGGATCCCTCCATACTTCCTATGTCTTCTTTGCCTATAGATTTGTCTAAAAATTCCAAAAATCAGCCCATAGACAAGTGTGAACACCTATGCATGGGAGAAAGGACCTTCTCCCATATACCTCAATATTCCGCAACTGATACCGAAACGTAGATAATTTTTTTACAAATATTTTGCGAGACAAACAGACCGAGTTATCAGAAAGGAACCAACCTACATTTTCGAAAAAATTGAGTTAAGAATGCGTTATTGATTTTCACTGGCCGTATATTTTCTCCTGCCAAAAGCTAAAAGTCTGAGAGCAAACATTTGTTTGGGAAAAGAGGGGTTAAAGTTAAATTTTTAGGATTTATTAGGATGGGCGGTTGTTACAGACTAAGAGGGAAAATGATACATTACTATAGAGTCCCTTGTGGGTTGTAGATGAACAATTTCTCACCTCCTTGGCCCTTGCAACAACCTGCTTCTATCAATAAGACTGGTCCATTTCCTCCTTCACCTTTGTATTGATCACTTTGTCGATCATTTCCGTGACATCCGACAACCTCGGCCACTGGGCTGGACTTTTCCAGTTGCGCGGCGAGATAGTTTTTGGCGTATTTCATTTCCAGGACAGAGCTATGCAACCACCCTTTCCATCCCGTTCGCTTTTGATTGTTGTTTCGGTCACCCGCAGTTTCATTTTTATTAATTATTATTATTATTATTTTTTATTATTAATTTTATTTTTATTAATTTCAATTTTTACTCGGTTTTATTACCGTGGAATACAGTTCACTCCTTCCCTTGAGAGGGGCATACGAACCCCTTTTTTACTCCCTCTCCTTTCCATTGCTTTTATGATGGGAGGTTGTAAGCTAGGAAGGAGAAGTATCGATATAGCGTCACCGTCTTTCTTCTAAAACACCTTTCTCCTCATTTTTCTCCTCTCTCTCCTCCTTCATTTTCCTTACCTTCTTTTCTTCTCTCTTTTTTTTCTGCTCCCCTCTCTCTCTCTATTACTTTATCTTTCTCTTCCTCCTCTTCTCCAACAGATTAAATCTCGATCAATTGATAAATTATTTCTACGCAAAATCAATGGCAAATCTTTGGACGCTCGTCATTACAAAACTTCTAAATTTATATTTGAGAAAGGAGCATTTTAGCCCCAAAATCAAAATCGTATTGATTGAAAAGCTAAGATGCTCTAATTCATGTGATCTGATATTTTATTTGTTAATCATCTGTGTTTTTTCTAGGCATATAATTATTTGTCTCCTGAAATATATTATAGAAATCAATAAGATGAATGAATAAGTTTTAGAAATCGTGAGAATGGTCAAAAACTATAAGTCAAAGATGTATTCATCTGAAAAAGGTGCTACCAGGGGTCATGAAACATGAAATAGACTAAAGTATCGACCCCTGTGTATTACTGCCAAAACTAGCACCAATTTTGTCGGCGTTTAGCCGAGGGTAAAACCCTCGTTTCCACCGTCCACCACGAGGAGGAACCGACATCAGACGGCACGCTTCCACCGTCCAACTTACAACTCCTATGGCATACGTTAATTTGAAATTCAAAATTTTGAAGAAATTTTGAAAAAATGGAGAAGAAATTTTGAAAAATGGAGAAGAAATTTAAAAGACAAAGGCATGGGGCTCATGCCTTTGTTGTTAGTGAGATTTAATAAGGATAACCTTATTTTTAAAATTTGTTTAAAATTTAATAATTAATAAAGATCTCATGCCATGGAGTTGGGTTGGCGTTCTGGGCGCACCCTCACTCACAACAGTGAACAATTCGCCAATGACCGAATGCAGGGAACTCCTCTACCACCGTGCGATCCAGCAGTGAGACAACAAACTCGTAGCTGGATACTCTCTACAGAGATAGAGATTGCTGAAACTTTGTCCGGCTTGTTCGGCCCAGG
>NW_017547881.1:1332104-1418340 GCF_001854935.1 Bemisia tabaci
TTTATTCACAATTCTCTCCAAGCAATAAATAATAGACGATTTTAAAATAAAGATGCTTCCAGTAGTTATTTGATTTTGCTTATTTTTTTATTTACATTGACATTTTTTTCTTTCAATTTTATATGACTTTCTACCGTACATTATTTTTCATTTTTTTTTTTTATTTTTGTATTTTTATAGTTTTTTATCTTCTTCCTTCAAAATATTTTATTCATGTGATGCTTCAGTATCAGTCCTGCCTTGCCCTCAAATCTATAGAAAACACCTCAACATGATGCCAATTTTAAACTTTCACCCTCCAAAAGTCATATTTAAATAATTTTAAAATTCTCTCTTAAGGAGGCGTCTGGGTTTTTTACACATTAACGCAACAGTGATTTAAATATTCTATTTAGGTTTGAAATTATATTTTATTGTTTTGTTGGTGTATTTATTATTTTTCGTTCATTTAATTTACTTCGCATTTTTTCTTTCTTTCTTTCTTTCTTTCTTTCTTTCTTTTTATTATGTTTTTTTTCTTTTATTTCTTTAATATTTTCCAAATCTCTCATTCTTACGTTCAACATACTCAGTTTTTTAAGGCATAATGAATGTATCGTCTATATCAAGATTTATTTCTACTTAAAAAAACCCAAACGCCTCCATATTTTATGTTAGTTTCTTCATTACACCTAAAAAAGGTTGAATTTGCAACTAAGTCTAGGCAGAATATTTCAGATCTTGAAAGCAACGCTGATGCTGAATCATCCATTGTATTCAAAAAATCCTCTGGAATTACATTTAAAAGTAAAATTACTATTGGAAGTATCCTTACTTTTAACTAATTTTATACAATCGAATGTTTAAAGAAAAGCAGATAAAATTTGCAACGATGTTATTTTAATGCAATTGTCACCCAGGATCAACATAAAGCCTCCACATTTCGCTTCACACTATTAACCATTAACTCATATTGTATCTTGTCTCCAATGCAATAACAAGAAAAAGTAGACATTTTCATAGATAAAAGATGTAAGCTTGGCAACGCTGTATTGCCCAAAATTATCGTATACTGATTAAATCTATGCTATATACGTCTAAACTTTGCAACGCTGCATTGCCTAAAATTATCGTATACTGATATAAATTTTACCATGAGTCTGCGAGTATCTCTTATTGTATATTTTATGTCTCAAATACTGCTACAATATACTAAACTATAAAAAATGGGTATTTTTAAAGGACAAGAATGTAATTTTTGCAACGTTGTACGTTAACGGCTCATCCAAAATTTGAAACATTTACTAAGGATTTTCTTATAATTTTTCAGTTACGCGTCATGTTTATTTGAAACTTACATTACTTGTTACTTACATTACTTTGAAATTGGCTTTTGGAAGACATTCTTCAAAAATATGAAGATTTTTAAGACTCAAACATGCAAACTTTGCAACGCTGTAGCTCCAAAACCAATGGCGTGGCGCGAATTACGATAGGTATATCGATTGTCATGCCATTTAAACCTATGAAAAAGGATCGATAGACAGGGCGTTCGCAGCGAACACCTTAATAATCGATTCTTTACCATAGCTTTAAATGGCATGAGAATCGATACATCGCAATTCACGCCACGCCACTGTCCAAAACCAAACGTATCCTCAAGCTAAAATTTTTACCGGAGGCTTGTCTCATCATAAGGTTTCATTTCGGTCACGTACGAATGAAATCCCCGGGTGTCAAAAATGGTCGCTTCTGACATAAGGACGTATCTCACTTTTCACATGAACCGCAGAAAGCATGGATTTGAATGTGACCCAGGGCTCACGAGGAAATTGAGATTCGCCCTTTCGTCAGAGGAGCGACGAAACGGGGCCACTCATTGGGAGGTTTTATAATCCATTTTCCTCCCTCAGTTATTCGTCGTTACCTCACACGAAAGAACATAACTACATTTGGATTACATTTTGCAATAAGGAACCACTATTTCTGACTCTTCCATGAAACCACCGTTCTGCACAGGGAAACCAATGGCATATACGTTGTTTCTAAAATGAGCCAGAAATAGTGGTTCCTTTTTGCAAAATGTGGTCAATTTCATTGTTGCCAGATTTCGCCTTGTAAATTTGAATTTGTAAAGGAAAATGTTAGGTATTAATTGTACATTTCACTGATCTCATGAAAAACGAAAATACATTTTGGATAAAGATTTCGTTTTCTCGTGTTTGTGAAAAATTGAATTCTTTGAATCAATTTGACAACCTTGGAATGGAGTTACGTTTCTTCGTCCGGGAAATGACAAAAAATGAAGCTGAATCCTGTCGTAGCGAATTCAGTGAATAGTTTATTCTGCAGAATCTTGGAAAAATAAGACAGTTTCAAGGCATTATGTTCCGTAGTTCTGCAGTATTACAGAAACAGAACATCAGGAAAAACTAAGCACCGTCAAATCGTCGCTCCTCTGACGTAAGGGCGTATCTAGATTTTTGCATAAGCCTTAGAAAGCATAGAGTTATACGGAGCACAGAGGTCACGTAAAAATCAAGTTACGCCCTTATGTCAGAGGAGCGACGAAATGTAGTTAAGTTGATTGTACCTGAAATCGCCCGAATGATGACAGCGGCGATGATCAGCGTTGAGGAAGAATGAGGGGCTTGTAGGACAAAGCGCGTAAGTGCAGTTTTTGCTACCTCGAGAAATATGTGTTTGAAGTTTTGAAATTACATGGATCCTTATGGCGGTAAGAAATTTCAAACTGACTTTTTGAAAGCTTAAAAATTGAAATTTGAGAGGGAATTTTTCACAAAATATGCACGCAGACTAGTTTTACTTGAAATCATTGAAATCTGAACTTTTTCCAAAACTGCACTTATGCGCCTTGTCCTCCAAGCCCCTCGAATATTTTAGCAGCCTATTTCAAAAATTGAAACTATTGACGGTAACCTATTCATTAGAAGTTGAGGTGATTCGCTGAACGCCATATTTTGTGCCAGAACGACATGCGAAGTATCGCGTCGATTAGTTTCATTTTTTCAGCTGCTCGTCATTTTTCTCGAATTTTGAGATCTCAATTCTGTTGTCAGGATACTAGAGCACTCGCTTACCAATTTTAACAATGAAATTCAACGCAATAAAGGCGTGGTTTTTTTAGAGAGAAAATATCGCATTCGAGTGCACTTTCGATATCAGTATCGAATGCGATGTTTTCTCTCTAAAAAAACCACGCCTTTGTTACGTTGAACTTCATTGTTAAAATTGGTAAGTAAGTGCTTTAGTCTCCTGACAACAGAATTGCGATCTCAAAATTGGAGTAAAATGACGAGTAGCTGAAAAAATCTGATGCGATATATCGCATGCCATTCTGACTCAAAATATGGCGTCCATCGAATCACCTTAAGTTGATTTTACCTAAAATCGCCTGAATGATGACAGCGGCGATGATCAGCGTTGAGGAAGAATGAGAGGCTCGTAGGACAAAGCGCGTAAGTGCAGTTTTTGCTACCTGGAGAAATATGTGTCTGAAGTCTCGAAATTACATGGATCCTTATGGCGGAAAGAAAGTTCAAACTCACTTTTTGGAGCTTAAAAATTGAAATTTGAGAGGGAATTTTTCACAAAATATGCACTAAGACTAGTTTTACTTGAAATCATTATCGAGAAACATGTATTTGAGGTCTCAAAATTACACGGATCCTTATGGCGGAAAGAAAGTTCAAACTGACTTTTTGAAGCTTAAAAATTGAAATTTGAGAGGGAATTTTTCACAAATATACACTTAGGCTAGTTTTACTGGAAATCATTAAAATCTCAACTTTCTCAAAAACTGCACTAATGCGCCTTGTCCTCCAAGCCCCTCAAAATTTTAGCAGCCCATTTCAAAAATTGAAATTATTGACAGTAACCGATTCATTAGAAGTTGAGGTGATTCAATGAACGCCATATTTTGTGCCAGAATGACATGCGAAATATCGCGTCAATTGGTTTCATTTTTTCAGCTACTTGTCATTTTGTTCGAATTTTGAGATCGCAATTCTGTTGTCAGGAGACTAAAGAATTCACCTACCAAATTTTGACAAACAAATTCATCGCAATGAAGTCGTGGGTTTTTTTTATGAGACAAAATATCGAATTCGAATGCAGTATTTTTCCTCTATTTTCCTCACGCCTTTAATACTTTGAATTTGTTCATCAAAATTGATAAGTGAATTATTTAGTCTCCTGACAATAGAATTGCGATCTCAAAATTCGAGAAAAATGACGCGTCGCCGGAAAAATGGAACTAATCGATGCTATATATCGCATGCCGTTCTGTCACAAAATATGGCGTTCATCAAATCACCTTAATTTTCGAAATAGGAGGAAGCTTGAGAGATCTTACCGTGAAGAAGCGATGATCTGCAAGGTCAGGAACAGCTCTGATGCGTAGGGTGAAGATTTCCATCCTCGTTCATCGCCTTCTCGAATGTTGGCTGCAAAGAAAAAAATTAATATAATTAATTGTCTAGTATATGGAACAGCTTAACAAATAAATTGAAATAATGTTGAAAAATAATGGAATAAAACCGCGTTTTTACCACAAAATTACAATATTCTCACATAATGTATTCAATAATAATCAATTTTCAACGATTAAACATTTTCATATCGACGACCTAAGGAGATTTGATGGACGTCATATTTAGTGTCAGAAAGGAATGCGATATATAGCATCCATTGGTTCCATTTTTTCAGCTACTCGTCATTCCTCTCCAATTTTGAGATCGCAATTCGGTTGTCAGGAGACTAAAGCACTCGCTTACCAATTTTAACAAAGAAATTCAACGTAATAAAGGCGTGGTTTTTTTAGAGAGAAGATATCACATTCGAGTGCAGTTTCGATATCAGTATCGAATGCGATGTTTTCTCTCTAAAAAAACCACGCCTTTAGTACGTTGAATTTCTTTGTTAAAATTGGTAAGTGAGTGCTTTAGTCTCCTGACATCGCGATCTCAAAATTGGAGAAAAATGACGAACACTGAAAAAATGGAACCAATTGATGCGATATATCGCATGCCGTTCTGACACAAAATATCGCGTCCATCGAATCATCTTAAGTGTAGAAACACGCGTTTCCGTCTGCTACTCAACAGATTTTCTGTCATACTCCATTTTTTCTCGGGGGAACTGGTCTACCTAATTTCTTTAAAACTTCCGTGATTTTTTTTCAATTTTTGCAGAATACTTTGAATAAATTTCAAGCTATGAAGTTTGCTTGTTTCTTTTCGAAAAAATAAAATAAAGGTGGAAATTTTATGACACCACAATAGAAATGCATGATTTTCCACTTTGGCCATCGATTTATGAAGAAGTTAGGTAATTCGCAATTGCAAAAAATTGCAACACATTTCAATACGCAGAATACCTCGATAACTCCACTGATTGTGAAAAAAATCTCGAGAAAATCAAAAGATTATCGCCCACAGGGATTCTTATATTAAATATCGATGGCCGAAGTGCGAAACCACCTATCTCCGTCTGCGACGTCCCGGACCTTCTGTTACACTTTATTTTTTCCTGGTAAAACTAGTCAACTTATTCCTTGAAAACTACCTCGATTTTTCCTTTCTTTTAGCAAAATATTCACTGGAAAGAAAACACATTGGATCTAGAGTCCAGACTCTCAAAAACATTGACAAGAAAAAATACTCTTGATTCAATCAAATCTAGCTTAGATCAAGAACCAAGCCTCTTAATTTGAGCGGATTTCGTTTTGATTCAAGCAAAAATCCGATTGAATCAAGAGTATTTTTCTTGTTAATGTTTTCAAGAGTCTTGACTCTAAATACAATGTGGTTTTTTTCCAGTGTTCTGTAAAGATATCAAGCCCAACAGTCGACTTGATTTTCCTCGATAAAATAAAATGGTAGCATATGTACATTTTACTGGAAATACGTGAATTCACACTTAAGTCATCGATATTAAATGTACCACACTTCTCTCGTAAAAAAAGAAAAAATGAAAAAAAAAAATCATTTTGTTGATGACATCAAGCGACTTACCGAATCAACGCTGAGGAATACACGTGAGCAAAGTGACTTCCGAAACGATATCCTCAAATCAAATTTCATAAAAACAATCACAGAATAAACACTTCCGAAAATTCGCACAATGACAAACGACACGAGTGACAAATAGTAACTCAACTTATTGTAAAACACGGCAAACTATTCCACTGGACAGAAAAAGTAGAGGCTCGCTGACGAAAACTTTCGGCGGATAGAAAACTTGCGGAAAGTAAGGCTGTTCAACTATTCACTGCACCTTCTATATTCACGAAATAATCACTGAGATAAATTTTAATAATGAAGTACCGAACACGAAAATAAAGTACCGAACACGAAAATAAAGTACCGAACACGAAACTAAAGTACCGAACACGAAACTAAAGTACCGAACACGAAACTAAAGTACCGAACACGAAACTACACTGATGGTAATACACTTGAAGCACACGACTATCACACGCGGTCCCGAGATGAATATATTTCCGATAAAATAAACTTCCGATTTAATTATCCTCCTATGGGTTGAGCTCAAGCCCTACGATTGCGCGACTTCGACTGACCAAAGTACCAGAAGTTCCGAACCCTCGAGGTCTCCAAAGTTTTCCTTGTTGTTCTCGAAAACAAAAGAGTGGCTTCGATTTCCAAAATATCCCTACATTTCGGGTTTCCCAGGTGAAAGGTCAGTGCAAGCTCACAAAAGAAAATGTCTTCATTGAACTGAAAACTAATCGGATGTATTTCTATCAAGCGGGACTATGTGCGTTAAGACATTAGCCCTGAGACCCATACGAATATGTCCATAACAGGGCTCACGTCATAATGCACGTAGTTCCGTTTGATAGAAATACGTCCAATTATTACAATAATTAATGAGGGTACCTGGATTTCCCGGATTAATTCATCTCTCACTTTTCACAACTTTCCTTTTTTTGCTGAAAAGTAGTGCGGGTTTGTCCATGAATTAAAGAAACCATTTTTCCCGACCTTTGACCTCTCCTTCTCGCTTTGTCCTAGATGTCACTTACCTCCACCCCCCCCCCCCGAAAAATTTTTTCATTACAAGCGTGCCTCCCTCTTTTGCGTAAGTGTGGGTCGTCACGAACCCTTGCCACGGGTGCATCACATATGAATTCGAGTGTTTAAATGACTCAAAAACAACATAAATCACATAGGAAAAATCTAGAATCCACTCCTCCTTCAAGGCATTTCTTGATTGTAATCGACTCGGCTTGAATTCTGCCGTGCTAAGGAAGGACGCTGCACGAAAATTCGAGAGTTGCCAAGTTTCCCCTAATAAAGCATGTATTTTTTACGACATCCATGCTTATTTTTCCTTTAAAATTTCAGATATTTAGATTAAATTGCGTGCAAAATCGTCTGAAAATTCGGGGGAAAATATTCACTATTTTCGCGGTAAATGGGTCTGTTGCGTTGGTCACAAAATCGTGGTTTTATGCATGATCCTTGTAGTAGATCAACTAAAAATAATAAGATCCGTCCAAACAGCAACTTGCTACGTTCAATATTAACCGAGATATCGCCCTTTGAAAAGTCTGGTTTTTGATGTCATCCATCGCGGTGGTGACACCCTTGGTTTTATTCACCTTGCTTTCACCCAAGTATCACGCTGAGTAAGCAGTGCATCACTGACTGATAAAAGCGAGGTGGAAGAAACCAAGGGTGTCACTACCAAAATCCGGCTTTTCAAAAGGCGATATCTCGGTTAATATTGAAGGTAGAGAGTTTGGATCGATCTTATTATTTTCAGCTGATCTACAAAAATCAAGCATCAAAACATGATTCTGTGACTATCGCAACTGACCCAATCGGGTTTTTGTCAAAAGAAACTTGGCAACGTCTGAAGGCGCATACGGCGTTCTTCCTTAGCACTACAGAATTAGACTCTAGGACTTGGATTTAATGTGCTATTGTCATGTTGCCTGGATTGAGCTTTGTGAAATCCTCTCGGACCCGAGCATCCGATGCGTCTCAATCAAGATGATCAGGATGCATTTCCCCGAAAGGGCAATTGCGCCGACACGAATGCTCGAATGCACGATGCGATGACCGCCTCGATGAACACGGAAAAAACAAGACTAGTGTTGAGCACTACTGGCCGTTTAGTGGGGAGTAGTTGAGGGGTGGCGTCTAAGCGCTGTACAGCTCAACACCGGAAGGCAGTACAGGTGGGCACTGAACATGAGTAGTGCTAATCAGATGCCGCGAGACGTAGTTGCGCTTAACAGGTGTAAATTCACCCACAAGGCGTCGGAGTCACGATAGCCAGGTGGTAACGCGCTGGTCTTCCACCGGCGCAATCCGAGTTCGAATCCAGGCGGAGGTGTTTCATATTTTACGCTCGCTCCAAAGTCACTTTAGGGCTTGACACTACTTCTTCCTTAGTGACCCAGCCTCGAGCTGTTTAGTGCCCAGCACTCCTCTGACTTGCTGGCTCCATTTGATCTAACCCTCGTTAGTGCCCAGCACTAACATGTAGGTCCCAACCCTAAACTCGTTTTTTCCGTGAAGAGATGCTTTCACCTATAGCCATTCATCTCATCCTCATCTCGTACGCAGCATCCTGGGCTCCCGCCTTGCCAGATCGTCATAGACGTCGACCGTCATTCCGTCGCTCCTTTGACGTATGGGCGTATAACAATTTCCGCATGAGTCTTGGAAGCATGGATTTGTATGGAAAATAAAGCTCACGTGGAAATTGAGATGTGTCTTTTCGTCGGAGGAGCGACGATTTGATGCGTGATAATGTCTTGATTCGTCGATCCTTTGATGGAGGTACGTAAGCTCGTTTCAAGGTTGGAAAATTAATCAAGGAATTCGATTTTTTATAGAAATATGACCGGCAATGGCCTGATCATTGCAATTGATCGACAAAGTTAAAGATAAAGAAGACTAAGAAAAAATATAGCGATCCTTTTGATTGAAACGGCCGATTATTGAAGACTGCGGTCCGCTGTCTAAGACAGGGAAAAAGTAGGATTCGCCAGGGAATGACAAAATGAACGTATTTCTACCAAACGGAACTACGTGCATTAAGACATGAGTCCTGAGACCCATAAGTGTATGCGCATTACAGGGCTCACGGCATAAATTAAAACGAATCAGGAGAATTTTGTAAAGTTTAGCGATTTTAACGACATCTTCCTGAATTTTTGTATATTTTGTACAAAAATAACTGTAGGTGAGCAGAAGTTACCCCGATCTTCAGTCTCCTCCTCGAAAAAATAATACCTCACCGGTTACTTCTAATTAGAGTCCCTTTATACCCAGAGTTAAGACAACTCGATTATCAGCTGACTGGCAGCCGGCCTTGGCTGGCCATGGAGGCCGAAACGAGTGCACCCAAACGAACGATATTGAGGGATAAGGATCAAGAATCCTGCGAAGTCTGTCACACAAAAACAACAACATCAACAAATTGATCAATTAAAAAGAAAATGAGATTGGTTTGTGAATAATTTCTTAATCTATTCTCATTTTGGACCTATGGAAATAACAATTTGAAAATGACAATTTACTCTTGATAAACCACAATTAGGTAATATTTTCATTATTCTTGTTCACATTCGAGGTACCGCCATCTTGGTGCACTCGTTTCGGCCTCCATGAGCGAGAACCAATCAGAATTGGATTTTTTTTTAGGCCACTTTCAGCCCAACCAGAGCCCAACCAAAAGTGAGTTGTCTTAACTCTGGGTATAAAGGGACTCTACTTCTAATCCAGTATAGTGGCACACAGCAACACCCATCGTTGCTCATAACACTATGAAAACCAAAACGCCTTCAATTTTTGGGTATGCAATACGGTCATCCGTCAAACACGAATAGTTGCATCTTGGCGTTGTGTATTACGAGACTGAGAATTCGAACGAAATTCGGAAAATTGTCGGTAGTTGTTGTTCCCACGAAGGGTGATTAATGATGGTTTATTTCTACATATTACTGAGACAACATTATTTGGATTGCATTTTGCAAAAACGAACCAAAAGCATTGCAGTATTGCTGAGATTGTGCAAATTCTTTTGTCTTGGAAGAAAACCCTGATTGTCTGTAAATAGTTTCCATTTTACACCCCAAAAACTGTAAATTCCAGACAAAAAATACCTTGTAAATTTTATATTTATGCATGATTTCAGTTCTGTTATTACAAAGAATGAAATCGCACAATCTTAGCAACATAGCAGTGATCTTGGTTCCGTTTTGCAAAATGCAGTCCATTTAGGGTCCTGCATCATGTAAATCGCATTTAGCAAAAAGGAACCAGCGCGACGGCAGTGTTTTCAAAATCGTGCAACTTCTTTCCTTTTAAAAATACTCAATATTGGTACAGCATTAGAATTTACACAATTATTTTCCTTTAAAATTGACCATTCTTTGGTGGGTTGCAAAAACTGTTCGGTTTTCCAAGAGATTTTTTAGATAATTATGAAGAAGCAACATTTTTACAATACACTGGAAAAAAAACACACCGGATCTAGAGTCTAGACTCTTGAAAACATTGACAAAAAAAAATTCTCTTGATTCAATCAGATTTAAGCTTAAATCAAAAGGAAATCCGCTCAAATTAAGAGGCTTGGTTCTTGATTTAAGCTTAAATCTGACTGAATCAAGAGTATTTTTTCTTGTCGATGTTTTTAAGAGTCTGGTCTCTAGATCCAATGTGTTTTTTTCCAGTGCACTGCAATCAAGCTGGTTCATTTTTGATAAATTCGATCCGTATGCACTCCTATCTACTACAGGGCACTATGCAGTCATTTATTACAACTGATACGTCTTTCTTTTCGAAATTCGAAGTGTATATATGACGATCATGCTATCCGAACGGTGCTTTCAACCTCTATAATTGACGATTTCTCAGATTTTAATCGTCGCCGGGAAAAAATACGTTAATAAACTTCAATGGAGACGTTGCATGTGTGAGGGATTTGCGATTTGACCGTAGATTATTATGTAAAAGTTCGCGAGAAACACGATGGTGCCACTGGTTTTCTCTGAAATCAACTCCCAAGCTCAAAAAAAGCTCTCAAGTTGGGGCCAAAATGGAGGGGATATCCCACCCTACCCTGAGAGTCCACGTCTACATCAAGACACACTCTCCATGCAAAGATAGGGAGCAAATATATTGACAGGGCTGCCACTTTATTTGGGGACTCCAAAACTGAAAACACGGCAACCCTGCTAATGTATTTGCTCCCTATCTTTGCATGGAGAGTTTGTCTTGATGTAGAGGTGGACTCTGAGAATAGCGTGGGATATCCCCTCCATTTTGGCCTCAACTTGCGAGCTTTTTTTGAGCTTGGGAGTTGATTTCAGAGAAAATCAGTGGTACCATCGTGTTTCTCGCGAACTTTTACGCAAGAATCAACAGACAAATCGCAAATTCCTCACACATGCAACATCTCAATTCGAAGTGTATATATGACGGTCATGCTATCCGAACGGCGCTTTCAACCTCTATAATTGACGAATTCTCAGATTTTAATTGTCGCCGGGGAAAAATACGTTAATGGACTTCAATTAAGCGTCAACGCCCCCTTTTCACTTTTTTTTTAAAATTTTAATTGGCCCGGCTACGGGGTCACATCAGCATTTCCATTCGGGCAGTCACGTCTCGGAGACTCGCACACGGGCAGAAGCCAGGGCTCAAGCGCCACTTAATTATTCCCGGGCGGAAAGTCCAAGGGGGTGGAAAAGGGGGGTAGTCGCCGTTGCCAAATCTCGCGCAAAATCCGCACATTTCTTCTCGCGCCCCGGAGGTCGTTTCTTAATGCACTCCCAGATGAGGTACGGATTTAAGCGCTCTGATATCGTCCAGAGTTCCTTTATACTGAGAGTCAAGACAGTGTGAATCCATTTCTGATTGGCTCCCGTATTTTAGGCCTTCACAGTGTCACAAACGGGAATAAAGATTACATTTTCACCGATTGCAAAGATTATAATGTAGAATGGACCGGGGAATAACGGGTTCGACGAGGAATAAACGGAATGTGAGAAGGATCGGAGAAAGGAATTTGAGAATGGGCCGATCAAAGATTACAAAAAACGTTAACTTTGTGTAATCTTTATTTCCGTTTGCGACTCCATGAGGGGATGTTGTCTTGACTCTCGGTTTAAAGGGATTCTAATATCGTCACCTTCCGGCCAAAGTATCTCATGCGGCCGTTTTCCAATCGGCGCGGCGTTTCAAAATGTCCACCGCCACTTTAATTTTTTACAGAGAAATCGTTGGTTGAATCCGTTTGAAAATTTTACCAAATTTTATTGACAGCACAAACGAAATACGGTAAATTTTGTGGACAGCTTCGTCGAACAATTTCTCTGTAAAAATAATAAAATGGTGGCGGAAATCGTGAAAAGTGTTGGCGCTTATGATACTTTGGCCGGAAGGCGACGATATATCGAGGGCCAAAGTGAGAAACCATGTATCTCCATCGTGGTGTTTCAAAATGTCTGCTCCTATTTTATTCATTCGAGGAGAAACAAGCCGAATAGGTATATAGCTTGAGAATTCGACCAACGATTTTGTTAACGGGGAAGAGAAATCAAGAAAGTTTTCAAGAATTTACGTTGACTAGTTTTCCAAGGAAACAATAAAGTATGACAGGAAGCCTGCGACGTCGCAAACAGAGGTACATAGTTCCGCAATTTTGCCTTTGACAGTCTTCTCTTCAAAATTCACGTAGAACACGCGATTCGCGCAACGGAAATAACACATTTTAACTCCAAATCAAGATAATAACGTCTTCATTTCGCATTGGTTACGGGAAAGCTCAAGCTCCCGCTCACGTGGTAGGCCAGAGTCTACTTGAATCAGAACGCACTTTACAATTGCTTTAGCAGGCTCACTGGACGTATTTCTGCCAAACGGAACCATGTGCATTATGACGTGAGCCCTATTGTGCATATATTCTTAAGGGTCTCAGGGCTCATGAGATTCTTCTTAATTCCATAAAAAAAAAAAAAAATCTGAACTCTGATTGGCTCCTGCTTTCACCGATCATTAGCATCACTCCGTACTCATCAATTCGTCTGATGAATGATATTCGATCGCGAAAACTCGCTTAGGGATTCGGGAACGGGTTGATCCATAAGCCGCGATGTCTCAACTCTCTCTTTAAAGGGAGAGTCCCTTTATACTGAGAGTCAAGACAATGTGAATCCATTTCTGATTGGTTATCTTATTTTAGGCCTTCACAGTGTCACAAACGGGAATAAAGATTACATTTTCATGTAATTGCGAAGATTATAATCTGGAATGGACCGAGGAATTACGGGTTCGACAAGGAACAAACGGAATGAGAGAGGGAACGGAGAAAGGAATTTGAGAATGGGCCGATCAAAGATTACGAAAAACGTTCAATTTGTGTAATCTTTATTCCCGTTTGTGACTCCATAAGAGGATGCTGTTTTAACTCTCAGTATATAGGGACTCTATTCTACCCTAATGAGTCTCTATTTCAGGGACGGACGGCAATGCCGGCGGGTTACGGTGTACTGAAGTGGCGAGGCCGCAGTATAATCGTCGCCCGCGCATTATACGGGGACTCACGGTGACGAGGTCACGGGGGGTGGTTCCGGTGGGGCGGGGGCGGGGTGAAAGGCCTCAAGTGTCATCCGAGATAAGGGCGGCTCCAAGATAGACGCCGGCTCCGGGACCGGAGCGCCGGAGGCGAGGGATGGACGGGCCGCGTCATCAAATATTAACACGTCAACTCCGGGTCGGCAGCTTTCCACCCCCGCGCCGCCACCCCCCGCCACCCCCATTCGCGGGTCCGGCCATGATTTAAACAGAGCCCCGACCCGGTCCGGGGAAACGGTCCCCCGGGTCCGCGACGATGCACACTGGATCGAGTCGATTAGAGAGGTCGCACATGAAATTTTTGACGAAAACTGCAAATTTTTATGTTCATTTCGTCACAATGTAAATTAAATTAGTGAGTTCGAAAACACACCAACTCGGAAAAAAAAATTGTTCAGGAAACACCTAAAACTGCGCAGCGGGCGAAGAAGTTAGTTTAAGAAAAGTTTTTGTTTTGTTTTAGTTTTTGGTGCCAAAGGACAAGTACTTAGAGACTTTGTAAAGCACCAAGTTGAAATCGATACACCATGTTTGATGACACAGAATTAACCGGTTAGAGGATTTAGCGACCCTTAAAACCATGGGCGATAAACAGTCAGCACCCCATCGAGACTAAAATAACGGGACCGATTCGGACCGATATATTCCCGAGGACCGATCGCCGTTCGCTCACAGCAACTCCTTCAATAGTCCTTACCTTAAGTGAATCAGTTCGAAAACACACCAACTCGGAAAAAAAAAAATTGTTCAAAGACACATGTGAAAGCTTTGAAAAATATTAAATTTGACGCGGAACCACCTTAGTATCTGCAAAACACACACAATGTATTTTCCTGCGATGCACATTTTTTTTCATCAATTTAAGTGAGCATAATCCATGCAGAGCGTGAAAACATTTCAAAATCATGAGTTGAAAAATGCTGACTCAGTTTAAATATTAGAGCCTAACACAGATCAGAGCAGCGTGCTGCCAGCGCTAAACGCACTGGCGCCTACAAACCTAAGGGGATACTTCACGCATTGCGTAATGCTTGAAGTATCCACTTAGGTTTGTAGGCGCAAATGCGCCGGCCACGCAACGGCGTGTCTCGGCGTCTCAAGCAACTATTTTAAAAAAACTCATCAAGTCCTAGCATCCACATTTCATAATATTTAGCATGATTATCGAATTTCAGCTTGTTTCCCGCTGTATGGAGATTTTCAGCTTTATGCTGAATAGAATCAGTGAGTTCGAAAACACACCAACTCGGAAAAAAAAAATTGTTCAGGAAACACCTAAAACTGCGCAGCGGGCGAAGAAGTTAGTTTAAGAAAAACCTTTTAGGTGCCAAAGGACCAGTACTTAGAGACTTCGTGAAGCACCAAGTTGAAATCGATACACCATGTTTGATGACAGAGAATCAAGCGTTTACAAATTTCCGAGTCGGTGTGTTTTCGTTCTCACCGACTTTCAGATGCTGATTTTTCATAGTCTGCCCCAGAAAAATGTATATTTTTCGACCTGAATAACGCTCATATAACTTGTTGGTACAAGGTATACTGAACCGAAAAAAGAAAACCGCAAAATCGGATTGTCACCCGTTTCCCTTGAAATGGCCAAAAATTGGTATTTCCAATGAAATACTTCGATTTTTCCCTTTTCTCGTCGCTGTTTCGAGCACTTCCGATTGCAATTTCGAAATTTCCTTTTCCATGCAGATGCTTCTATCCATAAGTTTTACTAAACCGTAAAAAAGTGAAAATCGAAAAAAACCCGCGTTGGCGTGTTTTCGAACTCACTGATTCAATTTTAAGGGGTGCCTCTGGAAGTAAATTTCGCGAAGGATTCACTTTCAGAATCTCAAAGTTTTGAATTAACGGAGTTATATAAGCGGACAATGTTTCCAAATTTTGTCCGACCTCTCCTACTGACTCGATCTACTGTGCGACGAGCCAGATGCTACCTTTATAAAATCGGGACGCTTCAGGTTAGGGTGAATCCACGCATGAAGTGAAGGAATTTTGAGGTAGGTATCGAGTACATTTGGATTATATATTGCAGTAAGGTACCACAATCTCTGGCTCCTCCATAAAAGCACCTTTCTCCCTAGGGAAACCGATGATCCATATGTCATTTCTAAAAGGAGCCAGAAATAGTGGTTTTTATTGCAAAATGTGGTCCATTTAAAATACTGGTTCCGTTCTGAGGGAGCAGGAGTATTGATAAGGACCGTTTTTGAGGCCACACTGAAAAAAATGTTCGTGAGTTAATATTTTGATTTAAAGCGTGGTTTCTTGTCGAGAAAATTTGGTTTTTTTGAGTTAAAACCGTGGGGATGTAACTTAAAATCAGTTCTTTTAGGTGAAAGAAACGTTGTTTTGTATTCGGTTTTTCAATTTGAACTTAACGATAACAAAATGATGTTTTTTTTACTCAAAAAGAAACTGATGTTGAGTTAGATCCGCACAGATTTAACTCGGGGGGGGGGGGGGAGGATTGTCGACAAGTAACGACGCTTTAAGTCAAAATAATATCGGAAGTAAAAATTTTTTCAGTATACTCAGAATTTCCTGAATTCTATGATTTTTTGCTCATTTCATGTCTACATTTTACGGATTGCATCATGATTTGCACATTAAAGGTCCTTATTTTACGGAATGCATCAATATTCGCTCATATTCGGTCTCTTTTTGGGTCAAATACTTAGACGGAAATAGCCAATTTCGGTTAAAAAATAAAGATGCGAGTTTTGCTGATTTGCAGTCGAATGCCGAAAAATCCGCATTTTCGCCGGAATCGGCGTTCAAAACTTCAAATCTATGATTAGTTGGAGGGAAATTATATTTTGTCGAAATTCGGATAAATTTGTAAGTAATATAGTTGGTGATGTGAGCTCACTGGGGAGTTGTCATGCAGAGAAAGATTCAGAGACATTTGGGTCCTGAATCATTGGAATTGCATCATGCTGTAACAATCATAATTTTAAAAATCTGGAGAGCAACCAAAAACTGTTCCTTTCACTGCTATTCTCAGCTAGATACTAAAATGT
This sequence comes from Bemisia tabaci, assembly GCF_001854935.1. Taxonomy (NCBI): domain Eukaryota; kingdom Metazoa; phylum Arthropoda; class Insecta; order Hemiptera; family Aleyrodidae; genus Bemisia; species Bemisia tabaci. The sequence continues at coordinate 1,348,750 of NW_017547881.1, forward strand.
TTACTCATTTCCTTATACGACATTTGTAGAACCATTTTTCATCAATCAATTATCTCTCTTACGCACACATGAAACGGCTCCTCATAAAAGTTATTATGAAAGATAGTACTATTACTCACTTTACTACTTACTACACTATTAAATTACTTTATTGTGACACTGTTTGAAAACATCCAGCATCCTCTTCAATCTCTCTTTTATAGGAGTAGCACTCACCAGCTTTTAACAACCAGCGGGGGTACATACTTATCATCGCTGCTGTAAACACGATGGAAACCAAAACGCCTTCAATTTTTTGAATGCAACACGGTCATCCGTCGAACACGAATAGTTGTAGCCAGGCGCCTTGTGTTGGGAGAGGAGAAATTCAAACGAGTTTTGGGAGGTTAATACGTGGTCTGTCCGGAAAGTATCAGGACTTTTTGATTATCTCGGAATGTAATGCATATAATGAGCTGAAACTTGGGTTGGACTTTGCCAATGTCCATTCCAATGCAGCCACACAATCGGGCTTTCACACCTTTAATCATTCGATTGCAATCAACTGATCAAAGTGTGTGTGTCAAGTGCTATCGTCGCGTTTTTTATTTTTCGTGAAATGACCGAGCGTGAAGATCAGAGAATTTGTATTAAATTTTGCTTTAATCGAGAAAAAACTGCCAAGGAGAACATGGAAATGATTCGGAAAGCTTTTGGCACTGATTCTATGAGCAAGAGCAATATTTATGAGTGATATGATCGCTTTGAATCGGGTCGTGAAACAGTCGCTAGTGATCCGCGGTCCGGGAGACCTTCGTCGACGAATTCTCCCGATAATGTGGAAAAAGTTCGGGAAACTATTGCCCAAGACAGTCGGTTAACCATGCGGGAACTGGAAAAGCAGCTAAATATCCCGAGGACCGTCGTTGCGGAAATTTTAACTGAAAAACTCGGGCTCCGTAGAGTGGCAGCGAAATTTGTGCCAACGCTCCGGCTCATCCTCCTGTCTTGTGCAACAGTTTTTGGGCAAAGCTCGGTATTCCTCTGGTTCCACATCCTCCATACAGTCCAGACATAGCTCCTTGCGACTTCTGGCTGTTCTCAAAGATGAAATCTCCAATGAAAGGGACTCGATTTGACTCCATCAATGACCCAAAAGAGAATACGACGAGAGCGCTGAAGGACATCCCAAAGGAGTGCTTTTTGGACTGTTTTGAACAGCTCAAAAATCGCTGGAACAAGTGCATTGTGTCTTACGGAGAGTACTTCGAAGGAGATTAAAGCCACAATGTCATAGGTAAGCTCGATTTCTCAAAATCTAAAAAGTCCTGATACTTCCCGGACAGACCACGTAATTGGTGTTAATGCTTGAGAATTTTACATCCTCAAGCATGGATGTGAACATCCTCTTTCGGCCTGTTCCTAACACGTCTATGGATTTCTAAACCGAAACAATGACTTAACATTCTGGATGTAAAAAAGTGTGTGCTAAATTAACCGCCGCAGCAGTTACTGTAGCAATGTCAAGATGTAAAACTAACTGATGTGGAGGTTAATTCAGTGTTTTGTGAGTTGTCGCACACTTTTTTACATCAAGAATGTTAAGTCAGCATCCTTTTTTCCGTGCATGTAGATTTATCAGAATGAGAGGAATAAAAACAGCAAAAAACACGAAAAAAGGACAGAAGAGTCTTGTTACTCTGCCGTGCTACGTAAAAACGTCGTATGGGCATCCGAATGTTGCCAAATTTTCTCTCAGAAAATATTTATTTTCGAGGAAAGTTATGAATATTTTACCTTGAAATTGTCAGACCTTTTAGATTAAAGTACGAAAAAAATCCTTCGAAAAATCGGATGCAAAATCTTCACAAATTCTCCTGCAAATTTTTGATTTTCCGGAAAAATGGCAATGTCTAGGAGCTTAGCTACACGGCATTCTTCCATACCACGGTAGGACTATAGAGTCCAAATGTAAACAATTGATATTGCATGGAATAAAATGGATTGCTGATTTAACAGTTAAATTGTTCCGATAAAAATGTCCGAAAATATGTCCGACATGTTTCAAAAGTACATTTTACAAAAGTGGATGGCTTTTATTAGTATAGCATTTCGACGGCACAAGTCCGCGATCACATATCTCGTTTTCTGTGTCTGAAAATTTCCGCCTCTATGTTATTTTTAAAGGAGGAAAATTTGGCATCATTCCTCGAAGTTTATGCAGAATTTTCTTCGCACGGAGAAGAAAAATCACAGCGGTTTTAAAGAACTGCCGGTGAGTATAGTTTTCCGTTTAAAAAATAAAGTATGACAGGAAGTCTGCGACGTCGCAATCTGAGTTACGTGATTGCCGACATACACCGTCAATTTACCATTTTTTCATTGTAAAATCTCCATTAAGAATGCCGCACACTTTTTTAACTACAAATTTTGTTTTCAGCAATTTAATTTTTCCCGTGTGGTTTTAAAAAGAAGCAAATTCTTTCCGTGGACTACCTAGTATCGTCATGCTGGGAACAAGTTTCACAAATCGATGCCCCCTTTTCTCATCATACCGATGTGTCCGTGTGTTGCAGTGGTGAAGCACAAATACGAGGTGCAAGTTTACGACGAATACGTGATCAGCGGTAACACAGCTGTGCTCCGGTGCCGCGTCCCGAACCACGTCACGGAGTTCATCATGGTGACCTCATGGATTCAAGATGGCGACGTCAATATCTACCCCAATACCGACACAGGTACGTAAGTCGAGCGCTCGTTCTAAATCAATCTCCCTCTTCCTGTTTGTCATTCATGGAGAGATTTCGTTCACACGTGTCACATGCGGCAATCAGGTACCTTTGTACCGTGGGAGTTCGACGCAGTCTCGCATAATAATGAAAGTCGAGTAAAATTAGCTGCATTCAAATTTTTTTGTTTCACGGAAAAAATTGAATGTTGATTTAGCATTTATACTGTTCAAAAAATGTGCGACAAGTATCAGATGCTGATTTTACATTTAAAGAATGCTATTTCAACATTGAATTTGTTCGTCTAACAGTAGACGTGGTTACATACATACATAGGTCGCTTTATGGCACTCCCTCGCACTCTACGACTCCTAACCTCCACTGCTCTCTGTCAAACCACAAACCTCGGGGCATTGAGCACCTTTGCATTTCTGCTTCAATCCCCTCCCTCCAACCTCTCATTGGGCGCCCTCTACGTAGACGTAGACGTGGTTAACGTAGCATTTTTTTAAATTGTAAAATCAGCATTCATACTTGTCACACATTTTTTAACATTATAAATGCGAAAGCAACATTCACCTGTTTTCCGTGTTGTTGTTCAGGGAGAACCAGGTGAAAACAAACTCTTCATGCAACGGCGCAGTATTGACCGGTTACTGTGAACAACATGGCCGCCACTTGGCGCGGCGTGCTTTGAGATTTATCGATGGATCTGCCATTGGAACCTATAATACACAAACTGATTGTGGTAGATGCATGGGCCGTTTTTTTAGCGAACGTGCGTTGAAAATTCAGCATAAAGCTGAAAATCTCAATACATCTTGCAATGCCCCTAAACTACTCACTGAAAAAAAAAGTAGCTTGGATCAAGCATGATAATTCTTGAATTTGCCGCCAAGAATGTTCTTTATCTTGCTTTAAGCTGACTTTTTCTTGAATCAAGAAAAATAATGCTTGGGTTAAGCAAAAAAGTAGCTTATATTAACCAGCAAAATTCTTGATTTAAGAAGAAATACTTATTGGCGGCAAATTTAAGATTCTTTTTTTCCAGTGCTCTCCGAATGACCTCCGAACGCTAAACCCCATAGATCCCTAATGTACCTACCCACAAACCTTGGTTTCTGGGCGTGCATGGTGAAGCGGGATGGTAAATAATCCAACACTGGTACGGTTCTTTAAGGTTTACACTTTAATCCCACCTTCAAGAATAACTTAACACACTTCTACTTAGGTAACACTACGTAACTTAAAACACTCAAGCTCGCATCGTGGTTCCGTGACGGCACGACTTCCGTAACTTCCGTAACCACTCAGAGAGACTTGAGAACTTAGAGACTTGAGAACTTAAGACGCAACAAAGACATAAAGACGGAGTGCTCGTATCTAAAAGCACGGGGAAAAAGTGAAGCTAGGTTCGGCGCTGCGCGTTTGTGTGAGTGTGTAAATGAGCGCGGGAATCCATGGCGGCAAACGGAAATTTGATTTGAACTTGTCCTCTTGATTTTTCCTTATTTCTTCTTCGAAACGTGTTTTAAATGCTTAAAACGATTATATTAAGAAAGTTCGGTCTGCGTCCTAATATATTACACCTACTTTTGCTCGGTAACAGGCAGTAATCTCAGATAAAGTTAGTTTTTCTTCTGCTTATGGTGGTTCTGCAGGTTCAAACAGGCCGTTACAGTTCTAGATCTACGTTACTCCCAAATGAAATCAGTCGGTCGACGACGGACCGAAACTAACCTAAAGTTAATAAAATATGAGTGTGTACCTGAATTTGGGCAAAAATCAACCTAAAATACTTTGTTTCCGCAATTTTATTTATTAGTTCCCGCCCTACATTTGAATTCAAACTTGTCCCGATTTCGCCGCCAATCCTCTAGCCAATAGTAGAGGTGATTGAAAAGAAGCTCTAGAAGCTTCATTTTTTGCTTTTAGTGCTCCGTCTTTATGTCTTTGGCTCGTATCTAAAAGCACGGGGAAAAAGTGAAGCCTGGTTTGGCGCTGGGTGTTTTTGTGAGTGTGTAAATGAGCGCGGGAATCTATGGCGGCAAACGGAAATTTGATTTGAACTTGTCCTCTTGATTTTTCCACATTTCTTCTTCGAAACGTATTTTAAATGCCTAAAACGAATATATTAAGAAAGTTGGGACTGCGTCCTACTATAATACACCTACTTTTGCTAAGTAACAGGCAGTAATCTCAGATAAACTTAGTTTTACTTCTGCTCATGGTGGTTCTGCCGGTTCAAACAGGCCATTACAGTCGTTGATGACCGTTACTCCAAAATGAAATTAATCGCTCGACGACGGACCAAAACTAACCTAAAGTTATAAAAATGTGAGTGTGTAAGTGAATTTCGGCAAAAATCAACCTAAAATACTTTGTTTCCGCAATTTTATTAAGTTCCCGCCCTACATTTGAATTTCAAACTTGTCCCGATTTCGCCGCCAATCCTCTAGCCAATAGTAGAGGAAGTAGAGGTGATTGAAGAGAAGCTTCATTTTTTGCTTTTAGCGCTCCGTCTTTATGTCTTTGAGATGCAACGACTCAAACACTTAAAGAGATTGATAGATGTTGATACCACTTCGGCCCGTGGCGCAAAGGGGGAGCTTCCCAGACCGGCCGGAAGGAGGGGAGTGCCAGTGGCGACTTTTACCCGTACAACTCGGTGAACGCCACGAGGAGACTGAGGGCCGCGCCTCTCGCTCAGTTTTTCCAGGGCTCCACAGTTGGACCGCGTTAAACAGAAAGGAACCAAGCCACGTCAGCTATTGCCAAATTTAACAGGGGAATTTTATTTTTTTACGAGAGAACGTTCGTGCGGATTCCTTTGAAAATTTTAAGGAATTTGCTTTGTATTATGGAGAAAATTCACTAAAATTTGCACTAAAATCCGCACAACTGTTTTCATGTAAAAAATTAAAGTGCCCGATTAAATTTGGCAATAGCTGATGTGGCTTGGTTCCTTTCTGTTAAACTCGGTCCGTTGGCCCACGGCGTCCTTTCCCACGGGAAGATGCATCTCCAAATCTGCTGACCCAAGGAACTTGTAAGCAGACCCGCGGACGCATCTCTCAGGGATCGGCCAGGTCCCTTCACCGAACTCCGCCTGGGTGCGACCTCTGGAGGAGCACCTTCGCGCGCCACCAGGCTGCTGATCTTGATTGTACCTAGATTTTGGGTGGCTCTGGCAGCTCGGGCAGGGGCCATGCGCCATATCATTTCCACTTAACTTTTTGCGTAGAATCCAAATCTGAAGTCAAAACATACCCTTGCTGTTTGAAATTTTCGACTTACGGCCCTCCAAAGCCCCAAAATTTTTGGGGAGTCGTGGACCCCAAAATTTTGGAGCAACAGGGGTCAAATGCCACATGAATAAAAAGGTATTGACCTCTCCTCTCAGAAGATGTTTAGATTTTGGAATTTGGGTAATTTGGCCGCTTGCAGCATCGAATTGAAAATTGCCCCGAGAATGCCCCGCGTCTCCAAAAAATGGGGGTTCAGGGAAAAAGTGCAAAGAGTAAAATGTTCTTATTTTTTGCAGTAGATTCCGAATCCAAAGTCAAAACATACCCTTCCAATTTGAAAATCGCGAAAAACGGGGGGGCTCCCCCCAACCCCCCCCAGGGACCATTTTGGGGGGCTGAAAATATTTTCATTCGATTCTTTGGGGTCAGTTTACCATCGAAAGTTTTTGTCCCGAAGCTCAATTTTCCGCCGTTTTCGAGAAAAAGATAGTGGACGGGTGGTCTGGATCACCCTGGGTATCGTATTTCACGTGTTCTCACACTCTGTCGCGCCGCCGCCACGCCGCGCCGGCCGTCCACCACCATACGTTACAAGAGTGAAAAATGAATGAGTAATTAGAGTAATAATTGTATTAAATGATTAACGTAGTGGTTTCGTACATTTTCCTATTCATAGTATTGGCTTACTGCACTATTCGTCATATTGTTTAGGTATAGTTGGTTGCGGTCACTACCTCCCTTCCGATGGATGGATCCGTAAAAGTCGGGAAATTGAAAAGTTTTGGAGCCGACTTCAAATTGAAGACCGTCTGACTGCTTGGCTTTGTCCAGGTTGTGAAAGGGGGCTGGCGTAGCTGGTTGGCTCAGTCCAGATTGTGATAAAAGGCTGCGATACAGAGGGTTCTGAGGAAGGCTGCGTCAGTACCGTAAAGGCCGGCATTAAGCATCAATTTTGGGCACTGATCTGAGCTGTCTGACTGAAATACCCGCTTCTTGAAGCGTAAACGCAGATATTCTACCGCTGAGTTGTTTGTGCTAGAACGTTGTTATGGGTCAGAGTGATTTATAACTACTAGCGAAAAATAAAGTCTGCATGAGCAGTGATATAGTCGATGTGCTCCAAAAAAAAAAAAAAAAAAAAAAAAAAAAAAATCGCGATCACTTTGTCCCCGTATTTAGATTTATTGGTAAAAATAAATTTGGGTTAGGGTGAGTTTCGAGATTCGGTGAAAATAAAGTTAGAGCAGTGATGTAGTTGATGTGCTCCAATAAAAATGAATTAACCATCACCTTGTTATCCATTTAATTTTTGTACGTAGGGGCGGAGGGCTCCCAAAAGTTACATTGTAATCGGTTTCATATTAAATATCGTTCGCTAATGGTCGATTTTTATCGATTTTCTTTGTTGACGACATATGCGATAAACTCAGTCGTTGCCATTGCCCAGTGAAGTCAACGTGTGAACGTGTCTCTTCTTTATCCTTTTTCGCTTTCTCCGCTTTCCACACCACACTAAGCTTTATAACATGCTCCCCTTAATTATGTTGGCTGCATGTTATGCAGTAAACTATGTCTTGGAATTTTTTGAATCTGAAACGGTTCCCACCCCTTGAATGATTCCTTGAGTGTTGCCCCGATCCGCGGTATGTTGCGGGGTTTCCATGCCGTAAAGGCATTGGTGGCCCGCCAGTTAACACCCAATCTGCGTTCCGTTTGCTCCCTGCACTTGGCCAATCCGGAGGCCAACGGCATTTACTACTTGAAGCAGGTGTGTCCCGATTTTGGGGCTCTGCTGCATGAATTGTGTGAGGCCGGCCTTCGCGAGGGCGGGAGGCAGCGGATTGTTCGGAGTGTGCGGTACGAAGATTTCGACCATTCATGGAGGGGGGAGGAGCGGATCGAGATTTTGACTTTCGTTTTGGGCCGGGACGTTGACCGCGATGTGATTGCTTTAAATTTGTATGGGGTGGAGGAACTACCTCCTCCCTATTAGCGGTTTCGTAAACACTTATGTTTGTTTTGTAAATAGTGTAAATTGTGTCATACAATGTTTGTGGATGAGGAACGACTCTGACTTCCGGGTAATTTGTTTATTGTTGTTCTTCTTTAATTTTTTGATCGTGATTTTGATCAAAAATTCCGTATGTAATTTTTGAAATACTGATACTTTATTATTGTTTTCTAGTACTACAGATATTATGATCGAAAGTATATTTAATTCAGCAAGTAATTTATTGGCAATTTTCAAATTTTTGTCTCTATTTGACAAAACCCAATCCGGGGGGGAGGGGGGGGGGGTAACACTGTAAGTGAAACGCCGTGGTTGTGTCAATTCTAAATTTCCACCCCTCAGAATCCTGCGAGCCGTTAACGAAATCAAATCACTTTGGTCGAAGGTACAGACTTACTTAGCCTTGAACCGCGAGACGGCAATTCTCAGTCCGTAGCCGAGCTACAGTTTTGAACCGCGAAGTCACTGAAGGAATTCGGTGACGGCTATTCACAGTCCGCAACTGAGCTGCACTATCGGGGGCGAACTATTTTTCGCTGTAGTCTACAGAGCAAAAAGGGTGTTAAAAATGAAGAATTCACAGTTTTTCTTTGTAGATATCCATTTGACATTCGAGCAAATTAAATGGATGCAGTGCTCATTGCGCTGAAATTGCCCTGACCGCAGGGCGCTTTTCTAATACGCACGTATTAGAGCTATCTAATACCCACGTATTCTATTAGAGCTCTCTAATACCCACGTATTAGAGCTTTCCCGCTTGTTTTTCTACTCGTTTTAAGACATTTAAGACTTTACAATATGGATCAAAATTACTTGGTAAACGTAATAGATGCTGCCCAAACTCAAGGGTACATCATTATCTTCTCTCAGTGTTATCGATTTTGGCTGCATCCACACAAATTAATTGATAGCAATAGCTATCTAGCAATAGCATCTAGCAATAGCTTCTATGTTTACCTTTCAACAGAATACTTGACCACCCACATATTATCATATTATTATTTCGCTACATTATTTTTCCGTAACCTATGAGTAAAATACCTGAGACCCAATTACTAATGGGGAAAATAATTTGAGAAAACCACCTTTGACTTTTGACCTACTAATAATGAACTTTTATACTTACATTACTTTCTAAATCTAAAAAAATCTTAAGTTTGACTTTTATGCATTCACAGAGAATATCCTATTTTTCTCTTTTTTAACGTTTACCTATTTTTAATAATTATTGTCATTCTTCACATGTCAACATTCTATGTGCTTGTGCAATGCTCTATACTACTCCCCAAATGCCCTCTGGACACTAAGACCCAAATCCCTATAATACCCACAAACCTGCGCCCGAATATGATCCAAGATTTTTTCTTTCGTTCACCAATTGCCCGGAAAAGTCAATTTTCCACGGAGAGCAAGTTTTTTTTGTTAATTTTTCGACAATTTCCCTGTTCTAAAGAGTTCAGAAATTTCCCGAAATCTTTTTTGGGTCTGCCTTGATGTGCTAAGAGTCACTGTACTCAAATTGGACCTCCACTTGTTTCTGATCCCTCCCCCACCCACCCCAGTTTTCTAGAAGATTCGATTATTCCGACAGGGGTGTAAAAATGCTTTCCCGGATTGTACCCACTTCTAGGGAAATTTAAAGAATTTTTCACATGCGTTATAAATTGATTCTCACGTAATAAAAGTTGAAAAACTCGAATATGGAATCAGGAATTTGTTATCCGTCACCATTGTTCTGGAAATGTTGAGCATCATCGAGAAAATGAGTACTTTTGGGAATTTTCTATGTTTTTGAGACCGTTACACCCTGCCTAGTATACGTAAAATGTAACTCATAGGCATAAGATATATCTTCCGGATGTATTTTGAGTAACTGAGTTCGAAAATGACCTCGACTATTTTCTATCACCCTCCAGTTACCTAGAAAGCCTCTTATTCCCGGGAAAATAAGCGAATTTAACTTTTTTTCGTGGATGCAGTTTTTATTTTATAAAGGCTTGACGCGTGAGAAACATTCTTTTGAATTTCAGGATGCTAAATCTAAATATGATCTTTTTTTCCCATTGCCTTCCATTTTTCGGGAAAAGTCGATTTTTGTCTTAATACACTGTCAAAGTGGGCTTGAACAGTTCAAAATACGAAAACGTAAGAAGGTTCAGAATAACGCCTACCTTCAATGCCTTTGCACTGCACATAATTCAATAACAATAAATAGGTCAAGACCTTTCAATCATACAAGATCATCTTCATTACCTTTTCCCACGAAACTATATCACAAGTTAATACATACCAAATAAAACCTACAGAAGAATAACGCTTCCATGGGTCCAGAAAAATGTATAAAAAAAATGCGGCATTAATGACAAAAATACGTCAAATTTACGCGTTTTCTCGGGAAAAAGTGGCTCTTCTGGAAAACTGAGAGGTGATGGGCAAAAAAGTAGAGGCCACATTTGAACTCAGCGGCTGAAAGTACATCGGAAGGGATGTATCTTGTACTTGAGAAAAATTTTACGGTTACATTTTGCAGGGGGCAACAGTCCCCAAAATGGCAAAAAGTGCACATTTTCCGGGAAATTCGGCTTTTCCGGAAAATTCGAGGGTGATGGGAAAAAATCGAGGTCATTTCCAAATTCATCGCCTCAAAATAAATAAGGATCACCTTACGTCGTATCGAGGGTACTTGTGTCATTTTGTTTGTTTGTGATATACTATAGTAATGCGATGAAATTTATGAATGAAATGAAATTGCTGTCACGGGTCTACTTTTGGTCACGCAGGGATGATGATAGTATCAAATTAAACGACTTAGGGGTACTTTTCCAGATCCGTCCAACAAGGCAAATCTTTGATTTCAGTTTCTTCAAGCTTCTTAGAACGAAATGATCTTAACGGATCTAGTAGCAACCGAATCACATGGCATTGAAAAAATTAGCCCCTTGCCACAATGAGCAATGGTAATGGTCCAAACCGGAACCCTTTCTCTCATTTTGTTCAAAAGTTATAGACACTTTTCAGTCACTCTAGTCCCACCCTGTATATACTTCCGTTACCATAAAACTGAACTATTTATGTAGTAGCAGATCATCTCTTGACACAACATTTATTTTCCTCAACGTTACAAAAAATTGCCGAGAACGCTTTTTTTGTCTCCGCCGTTATGGGTCCAATTTTTCTTGGAGGGGGGGGGGTTTAAGCACCGATGGCACGAGTTTTCGTTGCGTACATTACGGGGGACGAGGACATTCCGCAGTGCACTCACTCATTTAATTCGCAGATTTTCTTTTTTTAATAAAGAAAAGATACGCTTGAACGAAGATCACCATGTTCAACAACGATAAATGCACTAGTTTTGGACAGCGGTTAAAATGGATATGACGACAATTTCAAAAGTAGACGCGAATAACTGTTATTTCCTATATCGCGATCACACATTGAACACCAAGATTTACAAAGTTTATAAATCGGAGGAATACTGACTGTGAGTGGGACTCCTGGGCCCTCGCGAGAGGGTAATGTGGTGTAGCGTCTTACGTCTACGGGTTTTAGACGAACCTTGACAGTCAGCTGTTAGGTTATGTTTTTATAGGTAATCCACACGTGGCAGTGGCGAGGCACGATGATCGATTATCGAATTTTACTTTTTGAACGTATGGTAACGAATCGATTAATCAGGTGTTCGCTGCGAACACCCTGTTTATAGATCGATTTCATAGGTTTAAACGGTAGATTAATCGATACATCGCAATGCACGCCACGCCATTATCGCTGACACGTGCACATCGTTGATGAAATGTGGTGCTCCGTGATTGGTCGAAAGTCCTCTGTAGTGATGGCGATTCCTCGACTGAGACTCGATTCTCCCGGATCGATCTGAATCGGCTAGGGAGAATCGATCCGATTCAAAGATCGGGTCAAAAGAATCGATCTTTCAAAAGATCGATCCAACGATCCGATCTTTCCCGCCGATCTGGAATTTCAAAATTAGCCAATAATATACGCTTTTTATCATGTGACAATGGGCCTGTTGCAAACTTTTGCTAGAGCAGAATGAAGAGTTGTTTCTTATAGATAATGCCTCAAAAATCACGATGAGCGCATCGGCAAAGTCTGAAATGCACTCATAAATTCACAATCTGCGTAAGAAAATTGCGTTATTTTGAGCTTCCCGCTTCAAAAACGATACCACTGCACAGGTGAACATTTTGTTAGAGGAGTCGCTCCATCGTCGGCAATATTCATCATGGCCGACGCTTGCGCAGTTCCTCGCGTAATTCGAGGAGAGTTCAAGGTCAATTAAGGCGGGCGAGGAAAATATGAACGTAAACACGCCGATTGTTATGTGGTTTAATCCTGTTCAGGTGTTATCTCGTCCCATCACACGTGTTTTGGCGGACTGGCGTCGGCCATGATGAGTATTGCCGCCAATGGAATGACTCCTCTAACAAAATGTTCACCTGTACCGTAGTACCGTTTTCGAAGCGGGAAGCTCAAAAAACCGCAAATTTCTTACGCAGATTGTGAAGTTATGAGTGAATTTCAGACTTTGCCGATGCGCTCATCGCGATTTTTAGGGCATTATCTGTAAGAAACAACTCTTAGTTTTGCTCTAGCAAAGGTTTGCAACAGGCCCATTCTGAATCGAATCAAGATCGTCACGTGACGATCTTTTATGGCATTGTGGATCGAGTTTGTGAACAAAACGAATGATGGAAAAATGTAAATGATTTGTCTGATAACAGTTGATTACAGAATAGTAATTAGAGTGTGGAGATTTTTGATTGAAATCGATCGTATCTAGTATTTCCATTTTTCTCCGATGGAATCGTGATATCTTGATCCGATCCAGCCGGTCCGATCTACACGCATCGTCACGTAACAAAAAATCGTTCTCTTGCCGATCCGATCTTTTGTGAATAGGCAAAAAGAGGTGGAAAAAATCGGAGAAGATCGGGTCGCAAATGAAGGCGAATTGAACAGGATTATGTGCGATAAGCTCTCAGGAGATATGTATGTTTGTATAGAATCATTCCTCATTTTCAATCAAGTTGTTAACTTCCGGGAGAAAAAAACTCAAAAGTTAGGATTACTAGAAACCGATTCCTTCGATTCGATTCCAGGTGAAATGAATCGATCCACGCGAAAGATCGTCGTAAAAGAATCTGTTCGATCTTTTGGTCTCGGAGAATCGCTAGCTGCCATCAGCTGCGTTATCAGCTGCGGTTATATAACAAGCCCCTGTGGCGTTTAAACCCCATTACCGATTTAGTGACAATATGGGTTTTCATATCGATGGTAAAACAACGAGATCAAATATCACGATTTCCGCTCGCGAAGAGCCTCTCAAAAGAGAGGCTCTTTTCCTCTTTGACCCGTCGATTCGACCATTGGATCGATGTTTAAATGGAATTCTGTGATGATGACGCAAAACTCAAAAAAAAAAAAAAAAAAAAAAAAAAAAAAAAAAAAAAAAAAATTCATTATGAATAAAATAAAGGAATAGGTAATTGAGGCGTTAGGTGCAGAAAGGTATTTCTTGGTTACGGTGTCTCAAAATCTTCTTTTCTAATTTACATTTTAGAAAGGAGACTGTTCAGTGAATTTTCTGAAAATTTTCGTTTTTAGCATCGTAAAATTATGAAAAAGTTCAGTAAAAGTTTCGACGAATTTCACACAATTTGCTTTAATTATAATGGATGAAACGTTCGCGGAGATACTGCGACACCGCGTGCAAAAATTCCTTTCCTGCGCCCAGCGCTACAATTCCAGAGTTGTTGAGTCATTTCTTAATTCTTCATTAATTTGCCAGCTCCTGCCATCGAAAGTTCACATCAAGCGAGTTTTACGCACTTTCAGGGTGTATGAGAGAATTAATTATTGTATCCATTTTCCGCGATGAAATGAAACAGCTGATTTTCTGTCGCACACTCATCGCGAGTAAATTTGTCAGGCGAGGACTCAGATAATCAAAAGGTCAGCGGGGCGATTATTGAAATTTCTTGTTTGTCGGGACGACATAGATGACATAGGTTAAAAGGCGGAGCGTGATTAGTCGGCTATGTCTTATTGCTGCTTTATCGTGCCTTTGTCAGGTGGAATGATCGACATACTGTCGGAAACTTAAGAGGTGCCGTTAGCTTGTCGATCATTCCACCTGACAAAGGCACGACAAAGCAGCGATAAGACATAGCCGACCAATCACGCTCCACCTTTTAACCTATGTCATCTATGTCGTCCCGACAAACAAGAAATTTCAATCAGGTGTCCCTGACGTTAGCAACAGAGGAGCCCAACCCCTCTGGACTGCCTCACCTGGCACCCAAGCCCAAGGAGCCGAACCATCAGGGGGCTGAAGAACTTTCTACACCAAACACTTTGGGGGCTTCACACTAAACGCAACACCAAACACAACTAACACATCAAACACCAAACACATCAAACATATCAAACTCACCAAACACAGAAAACACATCAAACACATGGAACACACAAAACACAGCAAACACCCCGAACACATCAAACAGATCAAACACCAAACGCACCAAACACACCAAACTCACCAAACACAAAGAACACATCGAACACATGAACCACCTTTTTTTTTAGCATCTGCGTGTCCATTTTCAATTATTAATTTAAAATAGCTTTGAAAGTACTATTTGACATTTCAGGAATGCAATGAGAAAGAGTCATTTTTTTCTTATTTATTTATGAAACACATTGCGTAATAAATTTCTTATGTGACAATCTAGTGTAATACATAATGTAAGGGTCAATCATTCCAAGAAATTTTGTACTTATAATTTTTATGAGTTTGGTTGGAAATCTTAAGCGGAAAAGTATACAATTACATACATTTCTTCTTGTTTTTATTTTTATTTTTTTTTATTTTTTATTTTTTTTTTTTTGATGAAAATATAAAAAGCAGTTTGGTAAATGTCAATTGAATTTTGCTTAACGTCATGTGAAATGACTAAGCATCAAACTAATGACGTATTTGAGATAAAATGAATAATGATTTGACTCCTGTACTTCTTAGACTCCTAAAAATAATTTGGAAAATAATTTAAAGAAATAACGAATTCTCATTATTCATCTGGGCTGAGATATCAATTTTATTCCCCAAGATAATTCATTTCCTTTGACCTGTTCGATTGTGTTTTGTTTGATTTGAATTGATATTTCAACACGCACAGACGCTTCTTTTATTCTTGTATTAAAATGATCAATTTATCGAAATTTTGTTCGAAAACAAACCTTAAGATCTTGATAATTTACTCCGCATAACCCAATTCTCAGCTGGACTGAATTTTGCAATGCAGATTTTTTTGACTTTTTTCATCAACAGCATACGCGTCCATAATTTCCCTATGCAGACAAGAGATCTGATTAAAAAAAAAAAAAAAAAAAAAAAAAAAAAAAAAAAAAAAAAAAAAAAAACCAAGAATAGCATATGTAGTTGTTCACCGCAAAATGTTTTCCAGATTAATTCTCTTTATACTGAGGAAAGGGTAGTAAAGGGCAAAAATTACTTTTGAGAGAACGCGTAGACCTTGAGTCAGGTTGATAATAAAATTGAAGATGAAATAGAGGAAATCAGGAAACCACCGATTGCTGACCGATCGAACCATGCCCTATCATTTCTCTTGATTTCCACTTCTCCACTCCGTGGGATGATGAGTAGTGACTCCATCCTTATGTCAACTTTATACTTTTAACTATTTATTCCCAAGGCCAAAAAAGTCTCCAATTTTGCTCCGTATTTTTGTTTATTAAACTACTTACATCATTAATCTTTCCTGTGAACTTACTCCAAAAATATAGTTTCACTAATAAAAATGTTGGCTTAAAAATGTCATTTTTTCCAACGGGAAACATAATGCTTCGATCTGCAATAATTGAAAAAAGGGGGGTGGGTCAGTTCGAGCCTTACGTAATTTTTAGAGGGAGAGGGGGTAAGGGATTCCTTGCGGTGCTGCACAAGGAGGTGTATGGGGGTCTAAAAATGGGAAAAAGGTCGTACGTAATTTATACTAAAGGATGTTAACTGTACTGTACACCATGTTAAATTAATTTCTGTCTGGAGTCTGCTTTTTCCTTTAAGAAAAAACAAGTTTTGTAGAGCCCTTTTCAATTGCGTGCATCAAAATGCAACCCTCACTCTTATTTTTTGAAAAAAATAATCCTTCAATTCTCTACGCGGCATTTATAAATATGTTAAATGCATTAATAAGTAACTTCCAAGTCGACGCGAACCGGATTTCACATTAGCGTGGCGAGCACTTTGCCGCTTAGCAGTGCAAGTTGATCCAAACCTGAGGCGAATTTGCCGGTGCATAAGCCAAATGGACGTATTTCTACCAAACAGACCTATGTGGTGGTGAAAATATGGGGTGTGCTCGTTAGTTCTCTGGCCGTATGAGTGAATGAGAATAATAAAACGCCAGTGACGTCAGTGGCAACGAACGAGGGTAAGCTCGAGGGCGCGGCAGCGGGATCGTCGTCGGGGCACTTTAACTTATGAGCCCTGTCTACAACGCTCTCTTGCCATGCCCGCGGCTCATGAGTTCCGCATTCTGTTGGCACATAGGTCTGTTTGATAGAATGTAAAATCCTCCTTTTCCAATTCTTCAAAAGGAATCACGCCCACTTATACATTGCTTCTTATGCAGCTTTTTAGAGCACACCCCTTATTTCTCACCTCCACATAGGTCTGTTTGGTATACGTCCAATTCAGGCATCGGGCCGATGACTCCCACATTCAGCGTGTGATTGCGGCGTGAATTTGTTTTGTGCTTCCAATTAAATCCAGAGAAACTTTCAAACAGATTCAACCAACAATTTTTCATTAAAAAAATAAAATGGCGGCGAAAATTTTGAAACGTCGCATGGCGCCTGTAATACATTGGCCGGAAGGTGACGCTTCAGCGCAACCGCTTGTTTGAACGTGCGTATGCTTGGAGACTTAAACGAAAGAGTAGAAAAGTAGATATAAAAATACATTGTATATCGTCGCCGCAAGTTACCGGGTCGAAAACACACTAGGAAATCGTTCTCTTTCATTCAATATTTCTCTCCTTCAACCCCCACTACCGATCCNCCCCCCCCCTTCCACCCTAGTTTATCGTCTCGAGGAGCTCGGTGCACCGAAAATATTTTTAAATAATAAAAACTGCAAATTCCACACTACATAAAGGAAAGTCGTATCGTCGTCGTCGGTGGCCATGAGCGTTTTGCAGCAAAACTGTTATGATCCGAGGAGATAAAGCGATAAAATTGATATCCGTGTGTTTGCACTAATTGCAAGCAAAGAAAAAAAATCAGAATAGGATATCATTATATTCAAAAACATGAAACCGTAATAATGAGCGAACATTCTTGGTTGGTTATGTGTCGCCAACTGCGAGACAAATATTGTTTACTGAGAAAAGCAGTTGTTTCCTGAGCAAAATGTTACAATTATTTCAATGCTTAGTTCGACTAAAATGGACGACGGTTGTTTGGCTAGCAGTAACGTCAATCACAGCATAAAACCCGCTCGATTTCCCGATCTTTGAGTACACAACGCCTTGATACAACTAACCGTGTTCCGCGGATGTCCGTGTTGCTTACCGAAAAATTGAAGGCGTTTTGGTTTTCGTCGCGCTCACAGCTTTGATGAATGACACCACCGCGCCTCGCCGGCCGCGAGGAGTTTGTGAGCGAGGTAAAGTTTATTTTCATTGATAGAGTCCACGTCAAATGCGTTCATGCACTTTTGGACTGCGACAGAAGATCCGTCATCTTGTTTCTTGCGTAAACTGAACATGTAAAATTAACGTCAGACGATCTTCTGTCGCAACCTAGTAGTGCGTAAACTTATTTGGCGTTGACTCTAGCGCAGTAAGGCAAATAGACTTATTGAAGGTGTAGCAAAGAGAAAATAAAAGCCCCAAGTAAATACAAGAGTGCGGGGCCGTCTGAACGCCTGCGTTTTATTTTCATAGTCACCCGACGAACACTCTTTATTTAATGGGAAAGAACACGCTTATTATTTCCCGCGGGAAATTTATTTCTTCAATTTTAGCAGATTTGCCCGTTAGAAATATGTCCACGGCGGGTTGAAGATGTGGCGTTTTTAAATTGCATTATGTATACCTAAGTAGACTTTAGCAAAAAAAAAATCGGCTTAGTTCAAAACCAATGTAAACCATATCCGTTTCCGGGTTAAAAAGCGCGGGAAAAAATAGCGGGACTTTATTAGCTGTATGCATTTCTGTTTCCGAGTAAAAAATCGCGGAAATTTTAAATCTGTGTGCATTTCCGTTTCCGGGTAAGAAAACGCGGGAGAAAAGAGCGGGAATTCAATTATCTGTATGCAGTTCCGTTTCCGGGTAAAAAAGCGCGGGAGAAAAGAGCGGGAATTTTAAATCTATGTGCATTTCCGTTTACGGGTAAAAAAACGCGGGAGAAAATAACGGAAATTTCATATCTGTGTGCAATCCGTTTCCGGGTAAAAAAGCGCGGGAGGAAATAGCGGGGATTTTTCATCTGTGCGCTTTTCCGTATCCGGGTTGTACGCATTTCCGATTCCGGGTGAACAGTGTTGCCAGCTTCACTCAACCAGAGATGGACATTTTTTTTAAAAAAATTTCTGGCGGTTTTTTTTTGTCAAACTGGGAACTTATGAAATGAACCACTCTCGACCAATCACAATGCCTAGTTCAGAATTTGCCGTGAAATTCCTATCATTTGGAATTTTGAATAAATGACATTTTTTTAACCAAATCAGTAATCACGCAAAAGAAGAGGAAGAAGAAGATGTAAATAAAGATGGAGACCACGTGTGTTTTGTTTATAGTTATTTTAATTATATTAAAATTGCATGTGATGTGATGTGAGCGAGAATTCGTCGCATTCATGGCTGTAGCTCCTAGTAGCTCCTGTTGCGCTATGATACAAGATCCTCTGCCTCTCTCTGAACTTGACAGCGTCTCAAGTTTTGAACTGACTGCCGACTGGCTTCTCCTAGCCTTCTCCGTCAAGCCTTTGAACCTGTGGTATTGTAGACTTCATCCTGTGCTTTTGTTCGGTCCAATGCATAGTTTTAGAGGTGTCGTCAGCTAAGTTGACAGTTGTTTACTTTCGGTTTGCAGGCGTTTTCGCGTCAGTACTATCCACATTAAAACATCTGACTCTCTCAGAAGCAAGAACACAAGCTTAGATAAGTTTTTAAATACTTTCAAACCTTGTAATACTTTAATTTTTAGCCACACAGAAATCACAACCACAAAAAAGTCGCAAATCATAACTGACAAGTATTTTTTTACGACCCGATCATGAGACTGATGTTTTCAGTGTGGATAGTAGCGAACGCCGCTTTGTTCAGAAGCCCAAATTCGTCGTTAGCGCTTGCAAACCAAAAGTAAACAACCGTCAACTTAGCTGACGACACCTCTAAGTTAATTTTAGATACGGTGGCCCAAGTATTTGTGGTTGATCAGCTGCCGAAGTCTGCTCCAACTCAAGTTAATTCAATGGGCGTACCTAACTACCACCTGCACAGTGTCTGCCAACTTTGTCAGGAGAGGCGATATTGGTGAAAAATTGGGTTAGGTAAACACAGAATTCAAAGCAGCATGACCAACTTTGTTTAAAGTAACTAAATGCAGTGGACGCACAGGTGGTAAGGCAGGATGTTGGAGTTTTTTAGCCAATAAGCGTTAGAAATTCAGTTTAACGCTAATATCTCAATTCAGAGGCAAAAATCTCACACACAAGCACAATTCCCCTTCCAAGAGATACGCTGTTTGGTGCAACATTAGTAACAACCATTCAGCGAAACTATCTCTCCGAGCTTGGTAGCAAGAACACGACTGCAGTTGCCTTCCTGAATGGTTGTTTCTAGTGTCGCACCAAACAGCATATCTCTTTGATGGAAAATTGTGCTTATGTGTGAGCTTTTTCCCTCTGTATTGAAGTATCAGCTTTAAGCTGAATCTTTAACGCATAGTAGTCACTTAACTGTGATGGCCTCTCTCAATGTATTGGACTTAATGATGTCTAACGAACAGACATAGAGGTCAAATTTGCACAGTCCTTTAGGTACTACAACACCTTTAAAGCTCCAACTTACGCAGGAGTCATTTATGAACATCACAGCTCAATTCTTCGTATCGTCAAGTTTCTCGCAAAATTCTACTCACACATAATTGATAAATCACCAATCCACCATCCTTACCACAAATCTAACCTCTTATATTTTTTCATACACTTTCATCTACATTATTTGTGATTACAGGAGGCAAGTATGCAGTGTTGGACTCTGGAGAGATTTATATCTTCAATGCTGGGCCGGGAGATGGCTACAAAAATTTTGTCTGTCGAACCGTTCATCGACTTACTGGCGAAACACAGTCAAGTGTGTATCCTGGGAGAATCATCATCACAGGTAGGTAATGAGCATAAATATTAACAAAAAAACTTATAGAAAGGTGCGTTCATAAAACATGTAATGCTCTTCCGGTTGGAGGAGAGCGTTTTGCTATTTTTTTTCACATGTCAAAGAATTGAGGAAAAACAAGGATGAAAAAACAGGAAACAAGGCTATAAATACACAATTTATGAACCCGAGATGTTTCGACTCAAAACTGAGTCATTTTCAGTCGGAAATGAAATATGAGAGAGACCAATTATGTGCCGTGCTAAATTAGATGCAACGTTTTTCTTTACATTCATGGGTTGAATAGATAGAAAATTAATGTAATGACCATAATTTTTTATCTGTTCAACCCATGAATGTAAAGAAAAACGCTGCATCTAATTTAGCACGGCGCATAACTGGTCTCTCTCATATTTCATTTCTGACTGAAAATGACTTAGGTTTGAGTCGAAACGTCTCGGGTTCATAAATTGTGTATTTTTAGCCTTGTTTCCTGTTTTTTCATCCTTGTTTTTCCACTCTTATCATTGTCTTGGGCTGCTCTTAAAAATTTGTATCTAAAGAATAGAGGTCGACATCACAAAAGCCTTACAAGGATTGAAGGATATTGATAAATCCAAAATTACAAGTTTATTATTTTTTGAACAGCTCTAAATGTCAGTAGGTACATTAGTTAATAAAAAACCCAGTAAAACAGCAGATTTTTTTGATAGATTTCCTCTAAAAATTGAAGAAAATAAAATTTAAAAAAGATCGTAACCTTGTCGAAGCATATATTCTCATTCTGTCAAAATCTCACAATTTTGTCGTATTTTCCAGAGCCAAAGGAGAGCGTCCAGCCAACAATATCGGTAGAAAAACATGCTAAAAAACAAGTAAAGTTGGGTGAGGATGTCACGCTACCGTGTGTTGCTCAAGCCTATCCAATCCCATCATACAGGTACGTATTTGCAAACATACCGATTCAAGAAATGCACTGAAGCTCAATGCAACAGTATAAATACTTCATCAATATGATATCAGCTCTTAGCTTTCATCGTACATTTTGAGAAGAACTGTAGACTAACAGCCGGTAAAAGGCCTTAAGATGATTCGATGGGCGCCATATTTTGTGTCAGAACGGCATGCGATATATCGCATCAATTTGTTCCATTTTTTCAGCTACTCGTCATTTTTCTCTAATTTTGAGATCGCAATTCTGTTGTCAGGAGACTAAAGCACTCACTTACCAATTTTAACAAAGAAATTCAACGTAATAAAGGCGTGGATTTTTTAGAGAGAAAACATTGCATTCGATACTGATATCGAAACTGCACTCGAATGCGATATTTTCTCTCTAAAAAAACCATGCCTTTATTACGTTGAATTTCTTTGTTAAAATTGGTGAGTGCTTTGGTATCTTGACAACAGAATTGCCATCTCAAAATTGGAGAAAATCGACGAGTAGCTGAAAAAATGGAGCCGATTGATTCGATATATCGCATGCCGTTCTGACACAAAATATGGCGTCCATCAAATTACCTTAAGGTCTTTTGACAGTCAAAATGAGGTAATGGAAACTTTCAGGGTAAACGGATCATAGTTTTTATCAGGAAATAAGACTAGCACCCTCATGGGTACCGAAAAAGGTATTGAGGACGGATAATGCATATGTAAGTAGGAAGGAAACTATAATAATCTTGTCATGAAAGAGGGTCTCTAAAAGATGTTTGGCTTTTTAGATGACAATCCAGTAAATATTTCTACACATATTATAAAAAGTTGAGCGACCTTTCAACGCTAATTAAATGCACTTACTGACTGAATAATAAATATCTGCAAAGCATCTCTCAGTAAATTTTGCGGCTCCAAAAGAAAGAAAACAGTAGAAAGAGTCGCATTATATACCTGTCTGAATTGGCTGATGCTGCACCACAAGACCCATTTTTCTTGTATCCACTAAGTGTCTAATCAGGTTCTCTCAGAGGCCCTTCATGCTGCTGTCTAAAGTAAAAATTGTGTATCTCCTTTCACAGTTTTTCAATTATTCCCTGATAAAATGCTATTTTACCATAGAGAAAAAAAGGAGGTGTTTGCGTTTCGGGCATCTTGGAATTTTTTTAATGACGTAGGTCTGTATGGCGACTTTTATCATCGATTTTCTTGGAAATGGTGTAGTTTATGGAAAAAATGCATTCAACCTAAAGTGTTTAAAATTATATCAAGAGTTGATTTAAGCAAAAAAATCGGATGTTATGGTCTGTGTTTCATACTTAGAATTCCGGAGTTTGCTGACCAGGTTGTACCGACCTAAGTCACAGGGTACACAACCCTCAAGATGCAAACACTTTCTTTATTTTTCTCTATGCTATTGGACAAGAGTTCTAACAATTGTTCATCCTACATTTTTTCAAGACGAGTGTAGTGTACCATCAGGGACTTAAAATTGAAAAATGAAGCTTTATGCCAATTAGGTGTTTCTTTTATAGATCAGTACAAATTGAAGAAACATACCAAACTTACGATATGTTGGAGTTTTTTAACGCACTTTGGCAAAAAACTCCCAACATATTGTAAGTTTTGTATGTTGCTGTCGTACGGCTCGTGCGTCCTTCGCAATCAGTTTGTGTAAAACTTACAATCAAGTCTCGGTGTTTTTGCAATGGACCGCAGCATGGGCTACTGTATTTTTCAAAATTTTAGACTTAAATTCAGCAAAATCTTCCAGTGTTAAACCATTATACATCCAATGAACTGAATCTGAACGCTTTGCTTTCAGATGGTTCAAAGAAGAAAAGGACCAGCTAGTGCCTTTACGCTATAACGATAGAATTTATATCCTGGCAGCCGGATTACTGAGAATCAACAAGGTGCGCTTAGATGACCGGGGAAAATACATTTGTTGGGTTAACAACACTGCTGGAGAGGACACCGTTCAGATGATTCTCTCTGTATCTTGTGAGTAATTTTTCCTTCAAGGAATCTCCTAATCGCTTTCTCCCTTTTTTTAAGAAGAATGTACTGTTTACAATTAAAATATTTATGAATTATATTTATAATTTTATGTTGACATAGAACATGAATTGAATCCTTGAGGAACATTGTTTCTACAGTGTTGCATTCAACTAGCAAAATGAAAAAATTCAAGGAAGGAACTAAACCTTGTTCCCATAGTGCTTACCTTTCCCATTTCATTGCGAAGATACCGTAACTGCTATCTACTCAGTTCAGGTGTATGGGAAGGGTAAACTTGTTTTAAAAGGAGATTTACAAAGTCTGTATGAATGTGGGGTTAAAGTAAGTAGATAAAAAAATTAAGCCACCGAAAATAATATATATATAAACTGAGAAAACTTATTTCATGTTACAATATTAAGGGTAAATTTTTTATCATTCAAGTATAAACCAGGACATTTTTCAAAAACTTGAGAAAATTTGATAAAATTTCAAAAGTAAGATTTTTTTTGAACAACCCATATATTGAAGTGAGTTAAATAGAATTGCAACAAGTTGCATTTGGGGAAAAAAATGAGTTGAGAATATGTAGATTTGAATTCAACCAGTCATAAATTTTCCTCTGTTAAAAATTCTAAGTTGAGAAACACTATTTTAAATGTGAAAATATTTGTGAAACTTTAGGAAAATAGAATTTCAAACCTCTTTTTCTCAGTTCAAACTTGATGTAAGGGGGTGCATCCCCGCTAAACTTTGTTCAGGTGCTCCATCAAAAGTTATTGTGCCGTCTGTTTTTTGGAAAGAAAGTCAAAAAAATCAGGTGTCTACAAGTCCGGAATTTTTGGAAAGTCCGGGAGTACTGATTTTTTAAGGGTGGTCCGGAAGTACTGGAAAAGTGCGGAACTTCTGCAGAAGGTCCGGAATTTTTTTCATTTTTTGTCGCAACTTGGGCGAGAAATTTAAATTTTTAGAATTTCTCGATTTTCGTCAACTGGAGGTAGGTACTAAAATACTGAATTTTCCTGTGGAGAAGGTACTAAATTTCTGAGGAATGTACTGAATAAGCACTGTTAAAGTACTGATTTTTGGTTAGCTTGTTTTAGTAGACATCTTGAAAATCCCAGGATTTCTCATTACTTAGAGGTATTCTTCTGTACCTGTGTTTAAAAATTGGAATTCTAAACTGTTGGTAAATTTACTTGTTTTCATAGTCAGGTAACTTAAATCCTATCAGGCAGAATCACTCTGCGCAAATTTTTCAATATCATATATGGATGGCCAAAGTGCAAAATCACGCATCTCCGTTTGCAACGTTCCATACTTCCATTTACTTTTCTTACTATGTTTCATACTTTGTTTTTTCAGCGGAAAACTAGTCAACTTAATGTCCTAAAAACTTCCTTGATTTTTTTTCCGGCATTAGACGAATATTTTGTAGAAATTTCAAGTTACATAGTTGATTTGTTTCTCTCTGAAAAAAGAGGATATGTGTAGGAGTAGAAATTTTGAAAAACAGCAATGGAGAGGCATTGTTTTGTCCTTTAGCCATCGATAAGTGAGCAAAAGAGTAAGCCCTTTCATCAAATTTGTGTTGTTCTCATAATAATATCATACTCTTCATCCTTGCTGAGTCAGGTGAACAGAGTTCTCTAAGTCTTAAAAAGTACGATCGACTTCATTCCAGTTTTCTGTTTGATTTCAGCTCCACTGCGAGTATTAATGCAGCCACAGTTTTCGGTGGTCGATGTTGGCAAAGAGGCTTCATTCCAGTGCATCATTAGTGGTTTTCCTTCGGATCGTGTTTCATGGTACTACAACGGAAGACCGTTAGTCAATAGCGGAAGAGTTCACATCAGTTCAGATCCTGAGAGGTTAATCGTTTCCCTCCTGACGAAAGAAGATCATGGAATTTATCAGTGTTTTGTTAACAATGACTGGGACATGGCCACCGGGACGGCGCAGTTGCAACTAGGAGGTAAGTCATATGTAACAAACTCCTTGACCAATTAAATTACAGATACCTCAGTGGGTTGATTCTTGAAATTGATAGACAGAACGATAGACAAAAGAAAAACAGAGCGATCCTTTTGGTTGAAATGGGTGGTTAATATAGACTAAGGGGGAAAATGTTGGACTAACTTTTTGGTCCTTCGTGAGTTGACATTAGTTAGTCTATTATTTACCTCCTCCGACCATTTCAACCACTTGCTTCCACCAATAGAATCAATCCATTTTCTCTTTGTATTCTTTGTCAATACGTAGCTTGGTCTATCAATTTCAAAAATCAGCCTGCTGATTTGGTGTTGACTTAGAACATTGTTTTTAGCTTCATTCTACAGTACATTGGTGTAACTGCAGGAACGCTTGTCTCGTTCTTGGCGTTTCATAGTCTCTGCGCTCATTTTATTTTATCAAAGGAAAACAAACCAAACGCTGTTGCTTGGAATTTTGCAGATTACTTTGAGTACAAAATAAAAATCAGAGTTTCCAAGTAATGATGTTGAGTTATTTTTCCATTTAAAAAATAAATTTTAACGGAAATCTGCAATGTTGCAAACTCAAATATATGTTCCTGCTGCTTCACCATTGAATAGTGCTCTACCTACTTTGTGCATCATGCACAGAGTGCCTGGAAAATTAGGTTTTGGTGGGAAAAAAAGGACGTTGAATGAAACATCATGCCTGTAAAATTGATACAGCTTTGATTTCCGAAGGAACCTTGCATAATTTCCTGTTGATTAGTATAAAGTTTCATGACTTTTTAAGAATTGGACGTGACGCGTAATTTTAAAGGAAAATAATTGGGTAAAATTTAATACTGTACATATATAAGCATTTTTAAAATAAAAGAAAAAGCTGCACAGTTATGGAAACACTGTAATCGCGATGGTTCCTTCTTGCTACTTGCTAAATGCAATCCATTTCATAATCCTCTTAGCAAATACGTAATTTTAATTTAATCACAAGAATTTGTTTTATGTGTGCAGATGCAAGTCCAGAACTAATACACTGGTTTTCCGAACAAACCCTTCAACCTGGCCCTCCTGTTTCCTTGAAATGTGTTGCCACCGGAAATCCTCCGCCTCAGTTCATTTGGACTTTGGACGGATTCCCTCTTCCGGACTCCACAAGGTATATAGGTTGATGAATAAAATATGGAATAATTTGATTCTATTTATCAGGCTGTTCGCATGCTTGAAACATGTTGAAAATGGAGGAATGCGAGATGATAAAATTCTACGAAGAAGTGCCCAGAAAACGCATGAAGGATCTTGTTGATTTTTTCCATGGCTTTAATTTTTACGAAAACGGAAAAAAAAAAAATCTTTTTTGCTCAAATATTACTTATAATTGTCCAGAAAATGGATGGAGAAGCCTTTTGATCATTTTAATTTTTTTTTTTGGAAAGTTGTTTATGTGACAAATCTGATCAGAAAATTTGAAAGTCCTTCTCAAAATTAGTTTTCTTGTTTGTCTGTACATCTGTGATCAAAAAACTTCTAGAAATGATATAAATTTGAGTAAAAAAAAAGAACGGAAAGAGTCCAGGTATTTTTCCTGAAATCTATATATTTGCCAGTCGTTAAAAGCATAGTATCCAAGAGTTTTTATCGTAAAATTTTAGGTTTTACGAAGGTCGTCCAGAAAGTAAATTTACCGATTCAATATCTCCTAAACTAAGATAGGTAGAGAAAATCTGTAAAGAAAGTTATAAAGCCACTACTCTGGGCTCTTCAATGTGCTATAGATTTTTAAATTTGGCTTGATAGAACTCTAGAAAAAAGGGTTTATTTGAACCCACCTCCTCTCCCCACAGGTCCAAAATTTTACAGAGCTTCATTTGCATAAGAGCCACTGTGTCTATTGCTCATGGCTAAAAAGTGGTTTAGAGGTGGTTGAAACACATGTAAAACATAAGTAAGGACATTTTCCAACAAACAAGTAGCAGGACTTTTGCGAATGAAACTCCATAAAATTTTAGACCCGTGCGGAGAGGAGGTGGGTTCAGAAAAACCCACCTTTCTGGAGCTTTATCGAGCCTTTAAAAACCTATAGTGCGTTAGAGAGTCCAGAGTAGTGGCTTTTTAACGCTTTTCACAAATTTTCTTTGTCTATCTTATTTTAGGAGATATTGAACAGGTAAACTTACTTTCTTGACGACCCTTGTAGATTTTTGCCATGTTTCAAACGTTTTAAGTTAATGAAATATCTCGCCAAGCATCTGCGGTTTTAGGCATTGATACTTCTTTTTTTTAAGTTTGTTCATTATTTTCTTTGCTGTGGCACTTTTCAGATTTCTTGTCGGACAGTATGTTACGGTTCATGATGATGTCATCAGTCATGTTAATATTTCAAGTGTCAAGGAAGAGGATGGTGGAGAGTATTCATGCTCTGCCCGAAATTCAGTGGCAACTGTCTCACACAGCGCCAGGATCAACGTTTATGGTAAAATTTAGTTGTCTTAAAACTAGTGTCCAAGAGAAATCAGATGCAAAAATCTTGCATCAAAAATTCTCACCAATTTTTATTTTTTAATTCTGTGACAAACACAGAGCTCAGTCAAAGGTACAGATGAACTTCATTTTCCAATTAGGAACTACAATATCTGACTCTTTTGTAAAAGCCTTTACCTGCTTACGGAAACTAACGGCACAAATGCTGTCTCTAAAGTGAGCTGGAAATTGTCGTTTGTAATTGCAAAATGTAGCTCGATCACTCGTCGTTTATGGTAAAAAGTTGTTTTAAAACTAGTGTCCAAGAGAAATCAGATGCAAAAATCTTGCATAAAAAATTCCCACCAATTTTTATCTTTTAAGTCTGTGACAAACACAAAGCTCAGTCAAAGGTACAGATGAACTTCATTTTCCAATCAGGAACTGCAATATCTTGACTCTTTTGTAAAAGCCTTTACCTGCTTACGGAAATTAACAGCACAAATGCTGTCTCTAAAGTGAGCTGGAAATTGTTGTTCGTAATTGCAAAATGTAGCCCGATCACTCGTCCGGGTAGGGCAGGCGTGTGACAGTAAGATTTGGCAAATTGGACTACCTTTTATAATTAGGGACTTTAATGTCTGACTCATTTGTAAAATCACTTATGTACTTAGAGAAACTCTCGGAATATGCATTGTTTCTTAATCGAGCCAGTAATTGTATTTCCGAATGACAAAATTTAGTCCCATTCTTAAGTGGTAAAAGTCAAAAGGAAAAAAAGAAGGTTGTCATTTTTTAAATTGGTGGGAAATCTCGCATAAAATTGATGAGAAAAACATAAAAAGTCAGCAAGTGAGTGGGTGAAAACTTGGAACAATCTGCAACCCTGGGCTCATTTGTAAAATATGATATCCGTCAATTTAAATCGAGAAATCTGGCTTTTAGATCAATATTATTGCTATTAGCCTATCTGTAGTACGTATTTACTACGTATTAAAGAACAATCTTGCTACTTATTCAAATTGCGATGCGGAGGTGTCTATAAACTGAAAAATTTGAAGAATAGAAAAAATTTAAAAATTGGAAGGGAAAAAAAAGAAAAGTCAGGAAATTAAATGACGAAGATCATAATTATTTCCTTTTGCTCAATTTGTTTCTCTATCCTGAAAGTCTTCGCAATAAGAAATGATTAACACTCTTAAACAGAAGACTTATCTAGATGATGGTTTTTTTGTCTCAATTTCCCTTTTTGCTTGAAATTTCCCCGAAATCATTTGATGCCACGAACTTGTTTTGTATCTGTAGTTTCTTTCAGTACTTTTTACCCTAAAATTTTGAAATTTTCAGGGCTTCCATTCATAAGAGTCATGCCGAGAGTGACAGCAGTCGCTGGAAGTAATTTAATAATTAAGTGTCCTGTGGCCGGCTACCCAATCGAGTCAGTAATCTGGGAGCAGGGTAAGTTTTTCTCCATGTTTATTTTTTTATTTTTTATTCTACAAGGCATACATAAAGCCACTATAGAACAGGCTATTGTAATAGTCAGAAATAAGTACGCAAGGAAGAAAATCACGGGCGTTTCTATGGCTAGCAAGATTTAAAAAGTTCAAACTTGGTGGAAGAAGAAACAGCAAATTAGGAAATATAGAGACTGAAAGTAGTGAACTATCGATACTTTAAGGAATGAAAGAACATCAATTCTAGAAGTTAAACAGAGGGGATAAATCAGAGAGATTTTGAAAAGACTCTGCCAAAAGAAAGGATTTCAAGAGTGAGAAAAATTGGCTGATCTCTGAGTTCTTAGAGTTGAATAGTGGAAATATCTAATTGAGTTCTAAACAGTTTCAAACCATGTCTTTTTAACCATCTGGCATACCTTTAATTGTCAGGGTAATTTACTTCAATATGTCAGGGAAATCAGGGAATTTTATTTTCTAAATTCTGCGGCAACCCTGTTTCTAAAACCTCAGCATAACTACTGAGTTCATATATCGGCAAAAGCTCCTTCAGAATGTCAGTTCAGATTTCTATCAATTTTTATTTCGTAAGTTTCAAACTCCTTTGTTTTTCACTAATTTCTAGATGGCTCTGTTCTTCCCATGAATCGTCGACAAAGGGTCTACTCAAATGGGACACTGGTGATAGAGCAAGTGCAGCGGTCGTCTGATGCAGGGATGTACACTTGCCAGGCTCAAAACCGCCAAAAATACACTGCACGGCGAGACGTTGAAATTCAGGTTTTAGGTGAGTGGCAAAAATGGCAATTTTTCATGTTGCAAAGAGGGCCCAGCAGAATACAATGGACTCTCGATAATTCGAACTTGGATAATTCGAAAACCTCGTTAATTCAAAGGACAGTCTGTTTCCCTTGAAAATCTCTCGATAATTCGAAGAGAATCAATGTATTTTTCTCCCCTCATTAATTCGAAATTTTTCAGCCGGAGCTGCCCTCTATAATTCGAATATGCGACGATAATTCTCTCTGTAATTTGAAGTGTGGGAAGTAAATTGACCCTCACTCTATAATTCGAAATAAGACGGTACATTCCCTCTACAATTATAAGTCAACTCATTATGCACTTGGGTGTCTGAAAGAGCTTGACTTTTGACCTAAAGATTTTTGGGCGTAAATCCGTCCATTTGCCCCTCTATAATTCGAATTCAGATGGCGTCTTCCCTCTATAATTCGAAGCTCTCTAATTCGAAATTTCTCCACACGGAATCTCTTTAATTCGAACTCTGTTTATTTCGAAACCTTGCTCATTCAAAGAAAAAGCCGATTCCCTTCAATTTCAAAAATTAGAGAGTCCACTGTATGACGTATTTCCTCAAGGTAGGCGTGCTGTTCTGCGGAACTGATGTAAGACGCAGGGAGCTGAAATTCTCAATTTCACCATGGAACACTGTCAGAATACCTATCATTTGAACTGCATTTTGGGACAAGGAACTAAAATTTCCATCTCTTTTGTAAAAACACGAATTCCAAGAGGACATTTTATGGTACATACGGTGTTTTTACACTGAGCCAGAAACTGTAGCTCTAAATTGCGAAATGTAGTCCATATACTTCGGTGCTCCTCCTTCCTCTTCTTCTCAGTCTCTTGTACCCTTCACTCTCTTAATCTTTCAATGGAATACAAAATAAGTGCTCAAATATGCTTTGTGTTTTTTCAGTCCCTCCGAAAATCATGCCGATCCAGCCGATGACCAATTTGCTGCGGGAAGGAATGAGAGCAGCGATATCATGCCAGATTCTAGAGGGGGATCTCCCGGTTACATTTAAGTGGGAGAAAGACGGAGTGGACAGTGAATCGCTAAACCTGGGCGCCAATTTGAGGAGAATTGACGAGTACTCTGCTTCGCTCATCATCGAGAGAATCAGCTCCATGCACACGGGAAATTACACTTGCATCGCTCAAAATCTAGCCGGGATCGAAAAATATACCATACCCTTGACTGTGAATGGTGAGAATTCAAATTTATAAGTTTTTTGTTTCCTTTGCTTTGGTTTTGTTTTGTTTTTTTTTTTAAGATTTTATTGAGATTTTTACTGAGATTATTTTATTATCAGATTATGTTTTCTAAGTGGAAGAGACTGTTAGTTTGACAATTAAAGTGCTGAGTGCAGAAAAAGCATTTCTTGGTTGCAGTGTCTCAAAATCTCCATTAATGTTTAATCCATCATGATTAAAGCAAATTTATGTAATTTGCTTTAACTTTTCCTCAAAATGCTTAATGATGAACAATTTCAGAAAATTCACCCAATAGTTTCCTATCTAAAATAAAAATTATCATAGGAGATTCTGAAACACCGCAATCAAGAAATGACTTTTCCGCACCCAATGCCTCAATATTAATTTTATACTCGGTCTTAGTTTAATTTAAAAAAAAACAAGCAGAAAAATCCAACATGAATATGTTGGAAAAGCGTGCCGAATAACTAAAATGTTGGACACGTACCTACTATTTTCACGTCTTTGTTATTTGCATCAATTGGTACTTTTTGCTAAATTTGGGAGAAAATATTGATTCATGAACGTTGAATGTAAATTGATTTTAAAGATTCCGTCCAATTATCTTGATTTTAAGCTAATATGCGGCATTTCGCACGACCGTGATTTGGGCGAACTGCCGTGCATCGAAATCGCGTTGAGTTAATCTCTTTGGATTTCGAACTGTAACTTCTCTCCTATTCGGCCGATTTTTACAAATGAGGTCTCTTTTTATTTGTACTTTAACGGAAAGTAAGGAAAAACTCGCTAAATAGACGGAAAACAATTTTTGTGAAAATTTGGTGGATCCTGGCGTCACGGTGAATGGTTAATCGGGCGTGGAAGATACCTAATAGGTTCGACGAGGCGACCCTCTCCTCGCCGTCTTTTATTGCCTTGCTTGAAACCTGACACCCAAAGCTATATCGGGAGATAACTGCAGTGGTTTGAGTGGATTTCTGCAGGGGCCACGGTTAGTACATGGTATAAAGAGTCACGAGGCTCATCACAGATTGCACTTGCAGTGCAAGACGCTCATTGGCTAAACAGTTTTGGCGGGAAAGAAGGTTCTAGAGTTGAGTCCTCCGAGCGTAAGAAAGCTTCTATGAGGTTTTTGTCAAATGAAATAATACGGTTTTGACAGGAAAATGTTCTCAAGGGTTCCCAATTAGCAGTTCATTCGGTTTTTTGGTAAGAGACCATCAGGGCTTGACAGTATAATGGTTCAAAGACAAGAAAACGGATCCGAGGAAAAAAATATTTGGACGGCCCGTTGAATAGCATTGGTTGATCGGTGTGCTGTACTATGGTACATCCGAGTGATTTCAAAAAGCGAGCCCTACTGGCACGCTTAAAATCATTATATTTCCAATTTAATGAAAGATTCATACTCTTCAAAGATTAACCAGAAATGCTCACTTTCACTGATAAAACAGCTAATAGTCAACAGATCAGTACAACCTGCTTGGCAAAAATTGGTTGTGAGAATGTTGCAACGTTAATGCTGAAATTAATGCCTCCACCACGGTTTTGAAATATAATTTTGGCAGTTGAGTGGGAACTAAAGACCTGTCTGTGAGTATGTACTTATTTTTTAGTCTTGTGTTAATTTGTTAGACATACATTAGTTTCTTTCTTCTTTAGTCAGTAATTTGTCAGTCCTAGTTTTGGTTTGTTCCATACAGTAATGATTCTTTTTGTATTTCTGAGAATCATCATCAATTACATGAACCGTCATTCTTTTTTCTGTTTCTAGTTCCCCCCAGATGGACTGTAGAACCCATGGATTCCAGCGCAGCCTCAGGTCAAGATACAACGCTGAATTGCCAAGCAAGTGGATATCCTGTCCCAAGCATCATCTGGAGAAAAGCCATAGGTTTGTTTTTTTGTGGAAGCCTAAACAACACATAGCTAGGTATTGAAGTTTAAAATGAAGTAAGGTACTATAGAATAGGGGTGTTCAAACGAATTCTTGCCGGAACACTATCGGTATCGTCTTTTACTGAAACTCGTGGCAGTACCGACACTGGCGATGATTTGTAACAGCCGTCCTTATCGGAGTTTTGAAAGCTCGCATTCAATGCATTGTTGCCCCCGTGTGTTGGTTTGTCAGGTTTCCTGGCGGGGCGGTGCGTAAAATAGATTTACAAATGGCAGCAGCTTATTTTCGTCAGCTCTGAAAACTCAGATTGCTATCGGTAAGAGCAATCTTATTGTGACTTTTTCTTGACGGAAATGTCTTGGTAGCTTACCGACAACCAAGAGAACAGCCCTACTATAGAATTGGAATTTTAAAAAAATGCTTGGATCACAAGGCATTTGGTCCTGGCTAAATTTTGTTATTTATTTATCATAGATCTCTCAATCATCTCTTAATATCTTGCGTTGACTTTTCATGGATCAACTATTAATCTTTTTTCTTCTAATAATACACCCATTTCTGTCTTTAATTATTAAGTTGATTTCTTTTTCATCTTAGGAAACCACCCTGGAGAGTACAAAGATTTTTTATACGAACCAAATGTCAATTTTTATCGAAACGGAACCCTACTGTTTCGTCAGGTCTCAAAAGATAGCGAAGGACATTATTTGTGTGAGGCCAAAAACGAGATCGGATCCGGTGTCAGCAAAGTCATATTTCTCAAAGTTAATGGTGAGATTGGATTTTTTGGAGTTTTTATCTTTTTTCACAACCCTGAAACAATATTGTCCACCCTGAAACAATATTGTCCAAAACCCAGATCAACTTTTTTGATGAAGATTATGTATCCTCAGATGAAGACTCTATCTTCATGGAAAAACCCGCTCCGAGAGAAAAAATTCGGAAAACGCATTTCGACTCTCTTATTGACACCATTTCCGATGAAGAAAGTGATAATGAAGAGGAACAAATTGACAGAGAGATAAAGTTTTTTATCAGAAACGAAGACGGTACTTCCACCGAATATAAAACGCCTTCAAATGAGCGAGATGACAACATCACCGACAGCACGACAGTAAACAGCGGCTTTAAAGCAATTTTGGCCAATGTGAAGAAGAGGATAATTAGTACGAACTTAATCCAATCAATTGCAATTAAGAACAAATCAGGCATTACTCTCCTCACAGAACCAAATAAGCTAAAAGATAAACTAAACAACTACTTCACGTTAGATGACGAGAAAGTAGCTGTAAAGACTAACCCTAATCTAGTTGGATCCACCTCAAAATGGAGAAAAGACGAAAATTTCATAAGTTTCCAATAGAATAATTTATTGATCGTGTGCTGCTATCTAAATCCAAACAATAACACAGAAAAAATCTTTTTTCACCTTTTTAATTTTATTTTCTGTCAGATTGCTGTAAGTATAGGAATTTTCCAAAGTAAACTCATGGAGATCCGTAGTGTGTGGATAAGGTGTATTATTACAGAGTGTCAACCATCAGTAAAAACTGGAACCGGAAAATATTAGGAAATTTGATCCATCAGGGAAAAGCAGGAAAACGCTAAGAAAATCGGTCATGGATAAGGAAATGTGGAGTGGGCACAGCCTTTTTCAACTACATGCAGTTTAGCATGTGTAAAAATTAAACATTTGATCCAGTTCATCAAATCTGCTGGTTCGTAAAATCAAAAGAGAGTAAATTTATTCCCGCGCAAGTCAAGAAATCTCATGTAAAATATCAGGAATAATCAGGAAAATGTAATAAAAATCTGAAATAAAATTTTAGTGGACACCCTGTGTTTTCCAAATCACCGTGCTCTTGTATCCTAGCTAGTTAATCGAAAAAACAGGTACATTTATGCCCTTTTATAAACCAACGATGCAAATTTTTTTCCAAAAAGAAAATCGGAACTTTCATCTAAAGGATCCCCCTTTTAATATTTAGTTTATTAATGATTGGTGTGGAAAAAAAAACTTTGCACCGGCTAGAGTTTGTTAATGTATACAGACAAATATTATGAAATCATCTTAGAACTTGCTGCGGCAAATTTTTCACCAAAAACAAACAAGTTAAATCAAATCAAATTTTGGATACCTAGCGTGAGGAGATTTGTAAAACAAAACGTGGTTATGCCTTTTCTTTGATCAACTAAACAAAAAAATCTGCTGCCATTCACAAATTTGATTGTTTGGAGTAGTAGGTCAGAAAACAGTACGTAATGTTTTTTCTGTATCGTATTCCAGCACCAGCATACTTTCCACAAAAATCAAAGCAAATGCAGGTGAAGAAAGGTGAAAACGCCCACCTCCAATGCACGGCACTTGGGGACAACCCGATCGAAATTATGTGGAAACTGAATGGTCAGCGCATCTCTGAAGATATGGATATGAGGTAAGGCGGCTAGTTCAGGACCAATCCCTTCGATTTTAGAAAATAATAATGTCAGAGACCCCCTAGCCAATCGTAATTTTAAATCGCCGAAAATACCCCTTCCCACTTTTTCCGGCACCGAGAACGACCAGGATTATTTCCTCACATTAGAATCTGCTATCTTGGTGAACCAATACAACCCGGACTTAATTCCTTTGTTTCTAGAGTCGTATTTAAAAGACGAAGTGTTGTCTTTCCTTAAATTTCTGAAAAAATCAGACCCCCTTTTAAATTTTCAAAATTTGAAAAATAAATTTATCGAACAGTTCTCCATAAAAAATCCAATTGCTCTTTATCAGTCACAATTGGATTCCCTCACAATGGATGATTCCTCCATTACAGATTATTTGTTTAAAGTTAAATTTCTATGTAAAAATCTTAACCTCTCCCCCGAGTATACCATTTTTCACATTCTCAAGGGTCTTCCAATTCATGTTACCATATTGTTAATCATAACTCTGTGTAAGGGGGGGNGGGGGGGGGGGTGCTCAGGTGGCTGGGTAGAGCTGAGGAACAAGCCGGTTTGTAGAGTATTTTTTTTGGGTGAGATATGTATATTATTCACAACAAAACACACTTTTACAACAACTACTTCTGACTTCTACGACTACTTCTGACTTCAACAACTACTTCAAACTTCAACTACTACTTCAAACTTCAACTACTTCTTCAAACTTCAACTACTTCTTCAAACTTCAACTACTTACGCGTAGGGCTGCGGGCCTCTTGTATGAACGTTAGACCCCGGCACGTCGATTGATCAGCTGTTTTATAGCAGCGGACGAGGCGACCCATGGCCAAGACCGAATATTGGGCCCAATATTCGGCCCCGAGAAAGCTCGCCTCGCGCCGCTACCCAAAACAAGCTGAGCAAGAACGTGCCGGAACAGAAGTCGCAAACTCTACGCGTGAAGCCAGAGTTTGACCAAAATGGGTCCGTACATGAGATGTACGGCCCCGTTTCACTCTGTACCCCCATGACATGCTAGAGGAATTGGAAGATTCCATCAGAAAATTTTCAAAACGATACGCTGAACTCCAGATTCAAACAACCCCAGCCACCAGCCCACCGGCCGAAGATAAATTATCCGAATTAATCCAAATGGTCCGTCAACAATCGAAACAGATCCAAAAGTTAAACAGAGAATATAAGTCTAAACAGAAAATTTACCCTTCAGGTCAACATCCCCAGTCTACCAGTAAACCGCCTACCGATAATGGAACCCCTCCCCGATGCAATGTCTGTGCAGATCTCCACCCTACGGATTCTTGTAGTATACGTTTTTGCCGCTATTGCAAATGCTCTGATCATACAATCCAATTCTGCCCTGAACCGACTTGCGTAGAGGGTCCAAGATTTAGTCCATGATCCAGAAATTGACGTCTTTTTCTTTCACTTTGCTAAAAAGCACGAGGATAAAAGGATAAACCCCATATAACAGAAAATTCAGCTCGTCTGTTCCGGAAGGAACAGGAACATCGAAAACAGGTAGGTAGAAAAACTGACGGAAACAGATTTGTAAAAAGTCACAAATCGGTTTTGGCATAAAGTAGCGTCGAAGGGAGAGACCAGTTCGTCCAAAATCTTCTGCGTAAATTGAGAAGACGGGTTTAGGCACTATGTCGGAGAAGTCGAGTGCTTACCAAAATGGATGAAAGCACTATATCGGAATAAAAGAGTTTTTACTAAAGTTCTTTCGGCACCAGTTGATTTTATAGTGTAACCAACAAACTGATGATGGATAAGTGTCGAGGAAAAACACGAGAGTTCTTGAAATGACTTGTATTGAAAAACTTTTCAGAAATCACAATTTCACAAAAAGGTAGAGAGTCAGAAATTACACAAAAATGCACCGTAAAATTAAAGAGATTGGCACGACGTATCAGAGTACTGGGAATCTCTAAGACCGTGGAGGAGTACAGGTCTAGGGTCTACAAGATGGGAAAAAGACCTAGATTTTAGGGCAACCCACGCTTATATAGTCTTGCTGACGTCACCGGTGGTGAGACAACAAGCCTACGCGTGATTCGTTGGCTATAATCTATGTAGGTATCAGCTGCAAGTCTAGTAATTAATTTTATGGGTGATTATTGAAGATGGTTGGAGGATAAAGACTAAAAGTTGGAAAAGGGACTGAATCCAGCCATCCTAAATGAGACTTGAGAGAATAACATGAAAAATTTAAAAATAAGAGGGCAAAATATGAGAAGGTGTTGACATACCTTTAATTTCTGACAAGTGATTTTATTGGAAGACAAAAGATTGGATGTCAGATTGTTCAAATTTGATCCAAAATTGTTCAAGTGTTCGACATCATTTGTTGAACGCTCAAATGTGTTTACGATATTTACCTGCTATTAGAAATGGCATTGGATTCTTGTTCGTTTGGTTTTGAATATGTGCAGCTAAGAAACGTCTTTCAAAATAAGGACTACAAACTCTTGAAAGTTAAGCAAAGTAAGAAAAAGGTGTATTTTTTCTTGAATTTCTGTAACTTTAGACTTTTTGAAAACAAGAACTTTGAACTAATTAATTTTTATGTTGACTAATGACTAAATTACAGCGACTAATACACCTTTGAATTGAGCAGGTATTCTGTAAGAGAGCAAGTACTGGATGAAGGGACTGTTTCGGAATTAGGTATAAGACAAGCCCATCGACACGACACGGGAGTTTTCACTTGCTATGCCAGTAATTCTTACGGACAGGATGAGATGAATGTACAGCTAATTGTTCAGGGTAAGTTTTTTTTTACATAATTTGCGTTTTTCTGGATTTTGTTTCACACTTATGTTTCTCTACAATTATTATCACAGTTGGAAGAAATCAGCAAATCTTTATCTCTTTGTTGTATCTTCAGTTTCCAATGAACTGTTTTTCAGTTAATTTTAAAGTTGAGTCCCCTCTTCGCAAAGAAAATGTTTGGCTAGGCATTTAGTCACTTTTTACAACTTTAATGACTTACGAGTCAAGACAGAATTTTCATTTTTGTTTGTTTTTAAACGGCATGAAATAAAACAATGTTACATCTAAAAGATGAATATGGAAATAAATGAGACACATTTTCACCACAGGTTAATGATTTTTCGGGCCTTCAAACGATTCCTAAAATCATGGAATCAAGCCATCAATACAGACCCTCAGCCTCAAAAACCAGTGTTGATGATGTCATTTACTGCTTCAAGGCATATCATGGTTTTTTTTATACCAATTTTTTTATTGCCTTTCCATGGTCATCATTATCAATCATCACTGACAGATTTGTTACTGAGAAGTTTAGAGTTTAACTATCGTCAAAATTGTTAGCAAATCTATAAGTACCAGCCATTGAAACATAGTTTTGTGTTTTGTCTTTCAGGAAAAAAAAAAAAAAATACAGCTTTCTTTGACTTTTTTCTTCAGATTAGTGAAATATTTTGTGTTTTCTGTTTCCAGAACCACCTGAAATGCCAAAGAACATCCGAATAATGGACCAACAAAGTAGATCTTTGCAGTTGTCTTGGACTCAAAGCTATGCAGGAAACAGCCCAGTTATTAATTACATCGTTCAGTACAAATTAATTTCAGGTAACTGAATACTTGCTTTTAAAGACTTTCATATCGTCATGTTTACTGTCCTCATGAATCTCGAATCATGTCAAACTTTTTTTTAGTTCGTCAAAAATATTTGAGACCTAAGATTTTCTTGAAAGACCAAAACATCTTTTTAACTTTTCATGATATTCCAAGAAAACCATCTCCATGTATTAACAAGCCCTCCATTAATGGCGAAAAAAATATTATTTGAAACAAATATTATTAAAATTTTGATATAATGACTTCAGATATAATAACCCAGCCTCCTCAGTAATAAATAAATACAGGAGAAACATTCTATTATCATGCAGTAAACGATTTCAATTAAATAAAAATTACAGCGTACTATAATTCACACATTTGTCTCAAAGATGAATATAATAATTATTGAGATCATCAATAAAGCTAAAATTTATCTGTCATCATCAGAAACATGGCCGTATGTTTTGGGTTACATCCCCCTTTCAATAGCTGGAAATTAAAAAATCGGTGAAATAATTTGGAAACCGATCAGTTTCCTGATTGGTTTTTTCATTTATGATTAACCTAAGAATTTATTTTATTTTTTTTTTCAGATTTGTGGTCTGCTCAACCCGCAAAAGTCGTAATTCCAGGAACTGTAACCTCCGCTACCCTGGAAAATTTACTTCCTGCCAGTTCTTACCATTTGCGGATTATTGCTGAAAACAAACTCGGAATGAGTGACCCCAGTGAAGTTATTCAAGTTACCACTCAAGAAGAAGGTGAACATCTCTTCCGTTTCAACTTAAAATTTGTTCTCTAGCTTTCGTTGAGCGGCTTTACATAAAAACTGAGTACACACAGTGTGATATATTTCTCAGATTTTTTTATTTTTTATTTTCAATTCATAATTACTTTGAACATTATTTTAGAGTATACAGGGCTCATTTTTACGTTAGAGAAAATTAATACATGCCCCAAGATCATGTATAGTGAGTAGAGACGCCAGAAATATTTCTGGCGATTCGTGCAAATTTACAAAAAGTCGTTTTTAGGCACTTGGACCAAGTTCAGAGGCATCATGGAGTTCTGTTGATGTCGAATATGTGATCAAGAATTTCGCGAATTTCGGCATTTGACGCAAATTCTGGCGCAAATTCGCTATTTTAAACCACGAAGTCGCGAATGTCTATGTGCTGTTGCTGGAAAATGATATTTATCGAGTTTGGAGCTGCCGATCATTCTAGTGGGGGGGACGCAGGATTCTTTGTGAAACTTAGGTTTCCTTCTGAAAGCATGATCATGATTTTTATTTATCTGAAAAAGAGTTTCCAAACTGTACCTAAAATCTCTAAATTCCTCACACTATCGTTTTCGGCAAGAGATGAAAAGATTCCACATTTTCAGCAAGAATTTGGCAGTTAGTAGCAAGAAGTTTAGAATTTTCGGCGGAAATTTTTGGATTCCCAGTGAGAACTTTAGGATTTTCAGCAAAAATTTCAGGATTTCCAGCAAGAATTCGATAAATGTGGTAAAATTGAAGCAATTTGGCAGATTTCAGCAAGAATTTTTGGATTTTTAGCCAGAATTTGGGTCCATATAAATCACGAGAAAATGGGGTCTCCTATACTGAGAAGTTGAAAAATCATGCATGTTCAACCCAAAGAAGTCTTATTTTCTACATCTGTCCTAATTTTAATTGCTTTTTTATTCGTTGTAAATCATCAATGTCATCAAAATTATGTTCCCTCATCTTTCATTTTACAAAAATTCATTCAAGTGCACTGGTAGGTTTTTTGAAAATTACTATGTCAAATGAACATCCAAGGGCATGATTTTGCATGCTTTAAAATGAACTCCTCAAAAATCTCAGAATGCATCGGATTATAGGCTATTTTCCATTAAGTCAACCATTTTTTGCAGAACAGACTCGCAAAAAACTACTTGCAGTTTTTTGGTTCCTAGTCAGACCCTAGTGTCTAATGAAGATTGAATTTTTGAGGGCGGGTCTTCAGGCCTCATTAATATGCATCCAATTTTATCAATTTTAATTAAGTTTACATCAAATGTCATCGAATTTGACAAATTCACCATTATGTTTATAAATGTTTAACCAATTTTTCAATATTTCCGTTCCAGCGCCTACTGGTGCCCCTCGCGAAGTCAAAGTCGAACCTAAAAGCTCAACTGAGCTTCATGTTAGTTGGGAGCCTCCACCGCGCGATTCATGGAATGGGAACCTCCTTGGATACTACGTTGGTTACCAAGAACTTTTAGCT
This sequence comes from Bemisia tabaci, assembly GCF_001854935.1. Lineage (NCBI taxonomy): Eukaryota > Metazoa > Arthropoda > Insecta > Hemiptera > Aleyrodidae > Bemisia > Bemisia tabaci. Next base: position 1,390,169 of record NW_017547881.1, read on the forward strand.
CTAGTAACGTCATCCCCGGCATACCTCTCCACACCCGCCCAAAGTTACAACATGAAGACAGTAGAAATCGGCTCGCAGTTTGGAGGAGAAATCATCACTGGACTGGCTACGTTTACGACATACTCTGTGGTTATCCAAGCGTTTAATAGCAAAGGCACTGGACCATTGTCAGAACCGGTGATTGCTCGAACTCTCGAAGGAGGTGAATTGCATATCTATATTTTTTGTGAATAAAGAGTCAATCCTTTAAATGTCATGAGGTTTTTTGATTTTTGCTCCAGCCAAAACCATAAGTATATGATTTAAATAGGTTTTTTGAAGAAAATTTGTGTTCAGACAAGAAGAAAGACTTTTGTCTGAACTTCTCACATCATAAAAATATTTTTTTGATAGTCCAGAAGGATTGCATTTGACCGAAAAGAACCAGCTTGATTGCGGCGATTTAAAAATCATACACTTTCATATTTATCAAATTCTAGTTTTTCTACTAAAATAATTCTAATTTAAAAAAAGTTATCGTCTGAATTTTCTTACCACTGAATTTACATTTAGTATTTTTCACAGCAAAGAAGTTGATTAATTAAAAAAAAACGGTAATGAAGGTGGTTTTCTTCTTTTTAATTCAATTTAGTTGAACGTTTTCTTTACGTTAGGGTGTTGACAACATTTTAAAAATTAAAGGTGACAGTTTAATTTTGCACAAATGGATAACTTGGTGAATTTCCAAGGAAGATTAGGTAGAATTTTCCTCTCTGAACCATCCAAACTTACCTAGTAAAATTCCCAGGCTGATTTTTCAGCAGATCACCTGTACATAAAAGAGTTGAACCAAATTTAGCAGAGACGCACTGTGTCGCATTTGAGAAGAAATGAGTTGGGAGTAGTTTTGAATTCAACTAGTAACACATTTTCTTCTGTCAAATTCTTGAAGTTGAGGAAGAGTATTTTGATCATGAAAATAGGCTTCAAACTTAGACCTTAACATTGAGTCGTAGGCAATTTTGTTTCAATTTTCTGGAAAATACGATTTGCTAGCCCTCGCTCATGAATTCATTAAGATGATTTGACGGTTGCCGTTTTTTGTGTCAGAGTGACGTGCGATATATTACATCAATTCATCCCATAATTCAGCTACTTGTCATTTTTTTCGAATTTTAAGATTGCACTTCTGTTGTCATGAGACTAAAGAATTCATGTACCAAATTTGACAAAGAAATTCAACGTATTAAAGGCAGGGTTTTTTCAAAGGAAAAATATCGCATTTGAGTGCAGTTTCGATATCAGTATCGAATGCGATATTTTTCCTTTAAAAAAACCCTGCCTGCAATATGTTGAATTTCTTTGTCAAAGGTACATGAATTCTGTAGTCTCATGACAACAGAAGTGCGATCTTAAAATTCGAAAACAATGACAAATAGCTGAAATTATGGTACGAATTGATGCGATATATCGCACGTCGCTCTGACACAAAAAATGGCAACCGTCGAATCGCCTTAAGGCTTTTCCATTGTAAAGAGAGAGAAGGAAAAAGGAAAATGGAGTAAAGACTAAAACAAGAGGAAGTTTATACATTTTACAGTTATCTAAGTGAAGTTCTTGGTTTTCCTGTTCTCATCATTAATGCGTTATTTTTCCTCTTTTTTTCTCCAGCTCCGACACTACCTCCTGAGAAAGTGGTTTGCTCAGCAGTTTCATCCTCTAGCCTTCAAGTTCAATGGGAGCCACCTCTTCCTGAAGGCAGAAATGGAGTCATCCAAGGTTACAAGGTCTCTCATCAACCCGCTGAGGATTGGTATGGTAAGTCTTTGATTTTATAGACAGGGCGTCTACTGTTAGCAAAAAGTATGCATACACTGAAAAGGCACGAATTTTTGAAGGTCGGTACAGAAATACAGAAAAAGTAAGGAAATTCGATTTTTTCGTAATAAACTCTTAAAAGTAGCCTTGAGGGTATATGTTTTCCATTTACTAAGTTCCTGGATAGATTCCTTGCGTTTTTTGGTTTATGCCTTTGTCATTCCATCATATCACTTTCCCAATCCGAATACAGTTGAAAATGTGTGTGAGGTGAGGAAAAAGGGAAAAGTAAGGAAAAGTACGCTTGTTATCCTGAACGGATACACTGAAAAGGCACAAATTTGGGAAGGTCAGTACAGAAGTACACACAGAAAAGGTACGGAAATTTGATTTTCTCGTAATAAACTCTAAAAAGTAGCCTCGGGGGTATACGATTTCCATTTACTAAGTTCCCGGTTAAATTCCTTGCGTTTTTTGGTTTTTTCCTTTGTCATTCCATCATTTCCTTTTTCCAATCGGAATACAGTTGAAAATGCGTGTGAGGTGAGGAAAAGGGGAAAAGTAAGGAAAAGATAAGGAAAAAGCAAGGATTTTTAAGAATCACCAAAAAATGAATTTTCGGAAAAGTAAGGAAAAAGCAAGGAAAAGTTACTGCATGAGCAAGGAATTTTAATGGCAGATTACCAGCAGACACCGTGGATAGAATTTCATCTAATCCTGTTTCTGCATTTTTGCAGGCCATCACTAAATCTGCACAAGTTCTTCAAAAATTAAAAGAAAAAATAATTAATCATGAGTCATAACGTCTTAAAAAGAGTTAATCTATATGATGGCATGGCAACTGGAATAACCTGTAAGCTTCTCTTCTCTCCAAAAATGAAGAATTTCAGATATCAAACCCCAGATGGCGAAATCAAAGTTAAAAAGTTATCAACTTTTTTCAGTAACCTGTGAATATTTTAAAAATGTTATCAAAAATGAAAAACTCACCAGTCAGAGGGGAATTTCTCTAAAATCCAACAAGTTTCAACAGCTTCGGTCATCTTCTGGGATGCAATACTTGTGACTTCTTGAGTCGCGCCCCAAAAGATGACCAAAGTTGTCAAAATGCGTCAGATTTTAAAGAAATTCTCCTCTGACTAGTGATTTTTTAATTTATTTCAATAATATTTTTAATGTTTGACTCTAGTCTGGTACTTTTCAACAAAGTTTTTTAAAGTGTGAATGTATTGATTCATTTTTTCTCATCATGAAAGATCAACTCATCGTTAAAAGAAGTATTCTTGAATAGACAAAGATAAAAAATTTGTTTTTCAATTTTTTTAAAAAAGAAATTATCCCAATAAACAACAAACAACGCCTGCTTTATTCATGTAAAGTCTTCTTTAATAGCACCTGTATAGCTCTCGTTGAGCAACTAGTACACTGAATTGCCTGTGATAAAAAATTATTTTTGAAAAAAAAAAAATTCCCTTAAATTGGAGGAAACTGAAATATATTTTTTATTCCATCACACTAAATCTAAATAAATTACTGTACTCTCCCGAATTCTTTTTACTTAGGCAGGTGATGATTTTATGTTCCAGAAAGAGAAGACTTCGAGACAAAGGTCACAACAGCCATGAGGACAAACATTCCAGGCCTGTTCAAATACACCAACTACAGCATCTCTGTACTAGCGTTCACTGCCAGTGGCGATGGAGTGAGAAGCCCGTCCATCTACTGCCGCACCGAAGAGGATGTGCCTTCAGCGCCCGCCGACATCAAGGCTTCTCTCAGCTCAGCCCAAAAAATACTCGTCTCCTGGCTACCGCCCAAGAATCGGAACGGGGAATTGACCGGGTACACTGTCTACTATTCGACTGTCGACAGCAACAATCGGGAGGAAGGACCGCACAAGAGACAAGTTTCTATTGATCTGGAGGAATATGAGATCATCCGACAGCAAGAAAGTGCCGTCTATCGATTTTGGGTGACCGCATCCACGAAAGTCGGTGAAGGGGAAAGTACAAAGGTTGTAAATGTAGCACCCTCTAAGAAGGTCCCTGCAAAAATTATCTCATTCAGTCAGACTTTGATCACACCTTGGAAACGTAACCTGACCCTGCACTGTAAGAAAGTAGGCGTCCCCCTGCCACAAGCAGTTTGGCGAGCTAATGGTAAAATTGTCGACTCGAACGGTCGATTCTACATCCGGAAAGACAGCACCCTGGCAATCCGTGACATCCAACACTCCGATGGTGGAAACTATACTTGTTTCGTTGAAAATCAATTCGGGAACGATGAAATCACCTATCGACTAGTGGTGCGCATTCCTCCTGCCCCACCACAGTTGATGGTTGTTGACGAAGACACCGATAGTTTAAGTTTACAGTGGGCCAATCAGCCGCAACTTGATATTCCGATATTAGGCTACGTTATCAACTATAAACGAGAACATGGAGACTGGGAAGAAGTTCATATTGACTCAAAGTCCGACTCAATTACATTACGAAATCTTTGGTGCGGCACTCGATACCAACTTTACATCACTGCCTTTAATAAAATTGGCACTGGGCTACCCTGTGATATTGTCAACGCCCATACCAAAGGCACAACACCAATTAAACCGACCGCATCTCAGGTTTTAACTGTCAATTCAAGCGCTGTTTCCGTCTGGTTGGATGCATGGGGTGACGGAGGATGCCCTATCTTGTACTACATCATCGAATATCATGCAGACAATCAGGCTGAGTGGTTGCTCAGCAGTAAACCCGTTCAGCCAACAGAACGAGTTTATACGATATCGAACTTACTGCCAGCAACAAAATATTTTTTAAAAATTACAGCACACAATAATATTGGCTCAGCTGTAGCGGTGTATAATTTCACAACATTAACGATAGATGGCGCGACGGTCACGCCTGAACAGACTCCAGTTGTCAGTGATCCAAGCTCATCCTCGTTTTTTAGTTTATTTACCGTCGTTTTTCTTATCATTTTAGTCATCATGGTATCGGCTGCTTTTGTGGGTAGCTTTTTCTACTTCAGGAAGAAGCGATTGGAGCCGCTGACTTCAAACGTTGCTGAGTCTATGACCATTGCAAGACTGCAGAATCAGCAAAATAGAGATCAGCAATACGGAGTGCGAGGTCAATCGCAGCAGCTGAGCATCGACTCGAACACTTATAAGACTGACTCGACTGGTAAATTGAAATTTTTCTGTTCATACATTCTTGCTGATTTTTTGGATTATTTTTCTTTTGTAAAGCAATTCTGGAGAAATTATCATAAGGTCCCAATTAAGGACCAATCTAACTAATGATGAATAATGATGTGTAACTATTATTGTTCATGACCAGATATGTGAAAAGGTACTTTATCTTGTAGAAAAACATTTTCTGTGACTTTTTGCGAAAGGATAGAAGAAGAAACTCTTGAAATGTTGGTCCAAGTTTGACCCAGAGAGCCCAAAAATTGAAGAAGATATGAGCCTTAAAGTTCCAAGAAAAAAATCTTTAAGTTTTAAGCTAACATAGTGTTCAGAAACATTTTCTTTCAGGACAAAATGTAACAGATTTGGTTTTTGCGGACTTTTGCAATGTCCATGACCTACTGTTTTTTAGCATGGCTCTTTCTGAAGTTCAATTCTTTCAATGAAAATTTGAGGGAAAGGTGGGGATTTCTTTTGTATAGGCGTAAAGACATGTTAAAATGTTTTATCCCAAATAATTAGCCCTTCATAACACTTTTAAGTGCGCTTATAAAAAAATTTCCACCAAAAAATTTTGAAATAGTGTGTCGTGTCAATGATTGTCTGACTTTGTTACTCACCTGATGTCATTTTTATTCCTCTCAGATTATATCGAAGATATCTGCCCATACGCAACTTTTCAATTATCCAAAGCTGCCTACAGTGAAAGCTCATATAGTGGTAATATTTACAGTGGCCCATACCATTCGGTTCGAGGTTCATTTGTCTATCATGATCTTCCATCGACAGCTGCCAATACTTATAAATCGAGGCATGTAAGTACCTGTTTTGCACATTCATGCAAAATTTATAATTGTCACGAGTATTCTGTATCCATACTAGTAATGAATAGTCAGGGTGTCTAGCATCAGTAAAAACCGGAAAATATCAGGAATATTAGCCGATCAGGAAAAAATCAGGAAAATACCAGGAAAATCAGAAAAACCAGACGTTTTATCAGGAATTTTTCTTACGCAAATCTTCTCAGCAGAAAAAGTCAAAATGCCTTTTGCCTACCGTGCCAGGAGTCGACAAAAATCAGGAAAATATCTGGAATTTTCAAAATGAAAAAATTAGGAATTTTCAAAATGAAAAAATCAGGAATTTTCAAAATGGAAAAATCAGGAATTTTCTAAAGGAAAAAATCAGGAATTTTTTTGTAAAATATCAGGAAAAATCAGGATTTTTCAAAATTAAAAAATACTAGACACCCTGATAGTTGATGCTTTAGTAAGCAACCAAAACATGTATCCTCAACTTTGCTATTTTATACGGGAACTGTAGTGGCTTCATAAAGTTTCACAATTTACTCCGTCACAAGTCGTTACTTCTTGGACAAAGGAACGTTACTCCATTCCAAGTCCGCCAAACTGAATGGAACAATTTAATTTTTTACGAGGAAGTATCTTTGCAATTTTTGTCTAACATTTTTAATTTGCATGATTTTTGCTGATTTTTTCATGAGATCATCGGAAAAATTAGTGTAAAACTCAGTGAGAAGTGCCCAAGATTCTCCTTGGAAAAATGTGTTTTGCAAGAGGTAATTTGGCAACATTGATTTGTTGTTCGTTCTTTTGTGAGGACAATGACAAAGTGTGTTAAAAATCTCCTATGAGAAATTTTATTCCTGGCTTTGCTGTTGTGAATCTTGACCAATGAATGGCTCAAGTGTCCCCTGACCCTCAAAAGAAGAGAAGAGATGTAGTTTGACTTCGCAAGTTTAAATATTAGTGCCTAACACAGAGTGAAGCAGCATGTTGCTGGCGCAAAAGGTGCACTGGCGCCTACGAACCTACAGGGATACTTCATGCATTGCGCAATGCTTGAAGTATCCCCATAGGTTTGTAGGTGCCAATGCGCTGGCTGGTCATTCAACGCACCGCAGCATGCCATGGCGCCTCAAGCAACTATTTCACAACAAGGGTGTTACACAGAAATTAAAGGAGCTCTAACATATTAAGAATGACAGGCATCCTTTAAGGTTACGGAGCATCCCTTGCAAAATAAATCAAGATACCACGGCACAAAAAAAGAGCGGTAGTCCAATAACTCACTAAGTCCTAGCATCCATATTTAAAAACGTTTAGCATAATATTTGAATTTCATTTGAGAAAAAAGTGACTCAATTTAGGCAGAAACATTCTTGAGTATGCCGTCAAGAAGATTTTATTTTGAAACAAGAATAAAATAGCTGAATGAAAGCAGGTTTCTGCTTGAAGTAAGTGACTTTTTTTACATAGGCATTTTTCTTTTTTAAAGAAGCATTATTTTCTCTATTGATTCGTTAGGAAATCTTCTCGGCAGTAAATGAGCCTATTTCTGCTTGAATCAAGTCACTTTTTCCTCTAATGAAGTTTAAAAATCATGCTAAACGTTATTGAATACAGGTATTAGGACTTAAAAAGTTTTTCGATTACCGCTCTCTTTTGGTTCTCGTTACTCGATTCAATTTGCCAGGGAATTTCGTGCTTTTGAAAGATGCTGTCAATTATGATTTGTTGGGATGCCTTCAATCTCGTATGATACTGTGCAAGATCTTTGTGATGAAATGCCGGCGCCGTTGCGAAGTTATCTTACACACGTGAATTCTAAGAGCCTCTAGCTAAAGCAAATCAAAAGGTTTATACAGTTCAGGATAACAAGATGGGATTTTTTCGAAAGACATTAAGTCTTGTTGCACCAAAGAGGTGTAGATAGTTTTAGTGAATTTTCCCTCATGGAATTGACGCTCACCCATTTTTACCAAAAATCTCAACTACATATTTTCTCTTTCGGACCAAACAAACCAAGAAAAACAAGGAAACCCTCATCCTTCCAATACATTTTGAATTTTCGTCCAAAAACATTGTTACATGTGGACCAGTTAACTTTTGGTCTTAATTGATAGGTAGATGGACCAAAACTCCCCTGCCGGAAACACGCGTGGACGTAAACTACTAGAAGAAATAGGTGCGAAGGCAATCGTTGACGATATGTCCTATAACCGGAATAAGCAAACCCACGCAAACTTCTCAGAAAAGACCACAATAAAAAGACCTCTTTTCCCTTCTTTTGCACTCAAGTTAATGTCAGGGTTGCCACAATCAGGGAATATCTGGAAAACTGGGAAATTTCCAGGAATTCTAAAAAGTTAGGGAAAACCTAGAAATGTCAGGGAAAATCGTTAAGCCACTTTTATTTGCTTTCCAGTATAGGTTTGACGTCTTGAACAAAAAAAATTGCCCAAAAACTATTTCTAATTATGTCTTTTTAGTTTTTAACTATCTGGCATATCTTCAATTGTCAGGGAATTCTAGCAAAAGGTGTCAAGGAAATCAGGAAAATGTCAGGCAATTTCATTTTCTAAATTCTGTTGTAGATAATGTTAGTATTCCTTTTCTCATTGTTGCTTCTCTGGTTTCAGCGCAAGGAGCCTGAATATACAAAAGTTAGAAGAAAAGGGAGCAAGTTAAGGGATCCGCATTCAGAGAGTCAAGGTAACTTCTTTGACTTTTTTTGACTTAAGAATTACTTTAAAGGAGTATGGCTCACTTTTCTGCAAAACTGTACTTACTGCATTAAATGCAAAGGCTAATGACCAAGGCTGTATTGCTTCTTTAAAAAATTATCTGACTCAATGACTTCTCATCTCACAATGCTATTCATCCACCATAATTATTTGGATTACATTTTCCAATGAGGAACGATTTTGGTCATTTGTAAAACCACCTATCTGCACAGGAAATTTATGGCACATACTTTGTCTCTAAAGTAGGCTGAAAATTGTACTTCCAAATTGCAAAATTATGTTCATTCGATAAGCTGTCAATCAAGGCTCAACAATCAGCCTGCTGAAATGAAAAATTCAAAATTAATCTAGGTGTTCCCAAGGTAATACATAATTTCGTACACGAGAACTCAGGTAAATCCCTTTGCACATTGCTTACAAGAATACAGTAAGACTTCGAATTATCGGATCGCAATTTAGCGGATTCCGCAATTCAACGGATTTGGCCTCCGGTCCTGTGAAATCCTATAAATCGAGGTCTTAATGTAGAATGACAGATAAATTTAGATGAATCTGAACGGAACCACGGCAGTTTATTAAAGTAGCATTATCATAATGTATGAATGAAAGTGGATTTTTTTACACCGTCTCATATAGTATATATTTTATTCTACAACTTTTTTAGAGTTTTTTTTAAGGTAAAATGATAGAAGCAGACCTATGTCACATTGATTTGCTAACATCAAGTTTTTGAAATATTCATATCATTTTGTTGTTCCTCATCGTGAGCTCTTCTCAGGGTGTCTACAGACCCTCAAAAACCTGCATTAGTCAGTGAGATGTATTCTACCAAAGTATATTCAGGGAATGAGATAATATGCAAGGAATTATACCACACAGATCTTAAGAAGATCCATTGTTAATTTAGTTCACAAAAAATAACTCCACTGACTTTCATGACGAGAATACGCGAGGCTCCTCATTGTAGTTAACTCAGTTATAAATGAAGATGATGCATCCTCCGTTGCTCTCTTGAAGCGCTCAACTTAAATGGGTTTTTAAATTTAAAAAAAATTGCCAACGAAAATGAAATTATGTACTTCTCTTTATTCTTTGTAAGTGACTGATAGATACTTTTTCTAAAAGCCAAGGAATTGTTTTTTAATTTAGAAAAAGTTGAGGAAAATCTAGGATTTTCTTAAAAACTTCTGTAGACACCCTGTCTTGTATGAGTCGAAGAAGCCTCTTTACCATTTTTTTGAGTGCACTTTTTTGTTTTTCAATTGTTTGATTTTCCAATTTTTAATCCTAACCTTCATTTTTCTTGAAATTTTGGAAATGAGGTTAGGCATTGTGTTTGTGTGAGTAAGCGATAGGCTTTAGGAGTGTGGTGTTTCAGAGTCTGACAACTTGGGGAGCACTGATAGTGAAGTAAAGAAGATTCTAACGTTACACCTGCCTATTTCAGAGTATGACACTCTTGGAAGCGACTCCGAGGGCGAAGACGGAGCACAGTCGCAAGAATTAGTGTCGTTCAGGCACCGGCTTGGAAGAGGTGAGTCTAATATCTCTCAAGAACAACTAAATCAAACCTTAAATGGACCACAAGATTGGGTACAAAATGAAGCATCTGGATATGTTTATTTTTCAAAAGTTTTTGTAGAATATGATGAACGCACAAATTTCCAAACGCAGCTCACAATTAGGTAATGACGGTTTTTGTGTACTTTTATCATGGTGTCTAGGACTGGAAAAAACTAAGATCTATCAGGAAATATAAAATTTCAGGGAAAATCAGGAAATATTCAGGGAATCAGAATATCCATGCTACAGACAGGAAATTTCTTCTTCTGCCATTTAGAGCCCATTTTTAAGATGTATGTTATAGCAGCTGAGCTGCCATCCTTGACCTCTTGAATCTTCAAATTGTCAGAATAATATGAAGGCTTTCATTGACTGGATGATACAAACATTATAAACGCTTTTGGAATTGAAAATTCTAATATCTCCCCTGTAAGTTGATTTTGAAAGTTTTAATATGTTCTATGTATTCTGCTTGAAATTTTGATGAAGAAATATGTACTATAGTGCTTTATTTTTTACCAGTGATCCAACACACCGAAATTAATCATGAAAGTTAAAACCTCTGCAAACGGATGGATAAATTTGCAGTATCGCCAGAAAAATTTCAATAACCAGAGAACTGATTGGGTGAAAATTAAAAAAGCAACGAAGTTTTTCAAAAGATAAGAGAATATACTTATGAATATCATGATTATGTTTCATATGCCTTGAATAGTTTTTAAAAAAGGAAATGAGGAAAAATACTTCTTCATAGTTTTGATAGCTCTCGTCAAGATATTGCGTTTTTCTGTAAACTCGACAGTATTGAACACTTCTTGATTAATAATGAACTTTTATGCTATCAACCTTGTGACCTCTTGACCTTATGCTTTTAATGGTCAAAGTTTTTGCTAAAATCAAAAAAATTTATCAGCGTAGTCATTGATTCTCTGATTCTATGTTCACGACGTTTAGAGATAAATAATCCGTGTTTAACAGAAGTGGAAAGTTCTGGTACTTCGGTTTCCTCAAACGTTCAGGGTACCGAATTCCAAGCAGGTAACTCTCCATTGAATGTCTCGTGGAATGAAATGCTTGCAGTTCGTTTTCAATTATTATGATGCACTCACTAGACCCAAGAGGCTGTGTTCAACTTATGTTATGCACTTATTTCAATGACTCCATTGCCACTCCCACCCCTTGAAATGATCCCGTTGCGGAAACATACATCCCTCCCCCCCCCTCCAGATCTATTTAATATCGGGTACAATTCCTGGATTTTTTCATGAGTTTTGACCCTGGTTTTTTTCTGACAAAAATTTAACATCTTTTTAAACTTAGATTTTTAAATAATGCTCGGCTTGTTTTCAAAATCTCATCAAATTTTTTTACCATTTGTTGTTCCAAACAGTTCACAATTTTTCAAAACTGGATGACTATGCCCCGCTGGTTTTTAATTCCCTTTGTAATTGAATTTTTGGCAATTTATGGCCTTCAAATCTTTCCCCCCCAAAAAATTACTGCAGCCTCTTTAAATTCGATCATTACGTAGCTGTTGGAAGTTCCCTTCTTGCAAAACAACTCATCTCTTTGAAGTATGTCGTATGTCGTCACTCATCAGTGCCATCCTGTCTAAATTGTATTTCCTCCCAAAATTAACGTTTAAAAGTTATATTTTCCCCAAGACTAATTATTCAGGCAGGGTTGCCACAGTCAGGGAAAACTGTGATTACCAGGAAATTTCAGAGAATTTTAAAAAGATAGGGAAAGCCGAGAACGTCAGGAAAAAGGACGAAAATTCAGAAAAAAATTGTCAAATCACTTTAATTTTTCTCTTGGATGAGTTTGACGTTTTAAACAACAAATGCTGCAGGAAAACTATTTAAAATCATGTATTTTTAACCATTTGTCGTGTCCGTACATGTCAGGGAATTTCACCAAAATGTGTCAGAAAAATCCGGAACATGTCAGGGAATTTCATTTTCTAATTTCTGTGGCAACCCTGTTCAGAGTTTAATACATAGTCAATTGACATTAAACTGTTTACTGCAGGAATGTTGTGCTTGCTATATACTCCTCAAACTAATGCACACTCAATAATATTGCAGCCAATTACCCTGTACTATCTCCTGTGTTTTGGTAATCTGCATATCCCTCCAAAGTATGACCCTAAAGTAGCTAGCCAGAATGAACATTCTCAACCCAAATTTCTAGTTTTCGAAGTTTCTTGCCTACAGTTTGTCTCTTAAAGTGTAGTGCACATAGATTAAAGGTCATGGATTCTCTCCACTAGCAATTCCTCTAGCTAATCATCTCACTAAGAGTGCCGCAATTTTATTTAGAAAATATTTAATATCAAAATCATTTTGATTATTTTGGTTTTTTGAGTTTTACTTTCTCAATTTTCTAAAAATGAGTAACACAAATGTGGACGGTTTGCTCCGATATATCAATTGAAAAAACAGGGATGTAATTTTCAATCTGCTTTTCTCATGCATTTTAATCCAAAGCTTACAAATCTTTCCATTACTTGTCAATCGTAGTTCCTAAAGAGACCTACAAACTCTCAAATCAAAATGATTCTGATATTTAGATAGATTTTGCCTGAGTCCACCTTTTTATCAAGTAAGAATTACACTGTAAGTGCTCGTATTTCCAATAAAAATTTGGTCCGAAATTTTTCCCATTTTTCTCTTCAGAATTCTATAAAAAAAATTCTGAATAACTTTAGGCCACAAAAAAAATTACCAGAAGTTGAACTGAAATTTCTCAAGATTATTCGTAAGATTTGATTGAGAAATAAATTAAGAAATACAAACGTCAAATGTCTTTTGATTGCATTTTTGACTGCATGACCTTCAAAAGAATACCTGCATTTTCCCTCCAAAACTTTTTTCATCTCATACATAGAACTCAGTTTGTTTCAGGGACAATTTTTACAAATCATCAGTGACACTCAACAGTATAACATTGGGAATGGATTTTTTTGAGGCACTAAAATAAAGTTCCACCACAAAACATATGAAATACAAAAGACAAAATATTACCGGTTTTCTCGAATTTTTTAGGAATAATTTATTTACAATTAGTCGGCAGGACATCTTCTGTTTTTAGTGTTTTTTTTTTCTTTTCTTTTCTTTTGTTTGTTTCTTGTTTGAAAAGTATTAAATGACCTTTTTTAAATCTAAATAATGATTTTTTCTCATTTTTTTTTTTTATTTTTCTTACAGCCGATGTTGGGAAAGCAGGAGATGACTCAAGTTCTTCATCTGAATCACCAACCGCTCATAGGAAGCAAATACCTCCTTCACGCAAAGCTAAGAGTAAAAATCAGGGGTTTGGAAAGCGGCCGGTGAAAAGCAGTAGTGGTTACTCTAGTCACACAGAGGAAACTACTTTTAGGTGAGTGAGCAGGGTTTTTTAAAATTCATACCATGGACCATTAGACTGAGAAAGAATGCAATTAGGAACTACAATTTCTGGTGCATCCATAAAAAAAAATGTCCATAGGGAAGCTAATAGCACTCTCGTTATTGAACTGAGTTCGATATTGCAATTTCTAATCGCAGATTGAAGTCCAATTACAGTTCTGCACATAGTTATTGATTAAAAAATCGAGCTACAAGCCAAAATAAACAAGTAATATTTCAAACTGCAAGTAGATGAGGAAAATTATAAAACTTACAAAAAAAAAGCAAACATTTCGACCACCTACAAACTGCAATCTTCTTCAGTGCACTACGAACAACCAATGAAAACATTTTACAAAATAAAAAAGCTACAAAACTATTAGCAAACTTTGTGAAAATACATAATCTTTTGTGACTACGGTTTCAGGACATTCCTGGACGATTTTTTGTCGGCTCACCTGTTTCGTCCAGTAGTTTACATCCTTGCGTAAAATAAGCGACAGTGACTTGGTCCAAGCGTTATATTTTAGTCCGTATCCAAAATTATGTTGACAATATCGAAATGAGAAAATTAAAAGGGAAGGAGGTGTTGTTATGGTAACTTATTTTTAAAAGAAATGTTACTTTCTTCTTTTGATTCATCTTTTCAAATTGTCATCGGTGAATATTTTTTTTTTTTTTTATCCTTAAAATTTTCAATATGAAATATACCTCATATGTACCTTTTTTTTTAAATCAAAATATTACTTCATTTTAAAACTATTTACATTTTTAAAAAGTGGCAAACTTTTGTAAAACCTTTTCCAAGCGATGACATCGATATTAATCTCAATAAGCCGTAATTGTGTTGAAAGAAACTAAACAAAAATGAAGAAAAGAGGTAAAAAAACCAAGAAGCACGCAATTTTTGGTTTTAACCCATTTGTGCATCAATCTTTTAGAGTCAAATGCGTCAATTTTTGAGCGTTTAACTGTGCGCACACCCCGCTGCAGCTCAGTAAAAGCACAAAATATAAAAGAAAAAATTAAAAAGCTGAGAAAAATATTAAATTTGATGCGAAACCACCTGAATATTTACAAAAACATCTTATATTTTCCTTTATTACATATTTTTTGTTTATCATCAATTTCATGAGAATACTCCAGCAGAGTGTGCCAACATTTCCAAATCATGAGTTGAAAAACGCTAACTCAGCGAGTTTAAATATTAGAGCCCATCACAGAGCGGAGCAGCGTGCTGCCAGCACAAAACGCGCACTGGCGCCTACAAACCTAAAGGGATACTTCACGCATTGTGCAATGCTTGAAGTATCCACTTAGGTTTGTAGGAGCCAATGCGCTGGCCGGTCGCTCGCCGCGCCTCAGCGTGCCACGGCTCATAGTGCGGTATCCTTATGATCGATGCGGACAAAAATCGGTAAAAGTCACTTGACTTTAAATAATGAAGATAGTAGCACCGATATAGGAAAACCCTTTGTCACTAGTACAGTAAAACCTTCGATGAATAAGAAAATGTTATATCTCAGGATATTTCGCGTATTTTTTGAGGAAAGTTCATCTGAAGTTGGCTATTTCGGATCACCCCTATGTTAACAATGTAAAAGCAATGTGAAATGCCCAAACTTTAACCTCAAATATCTCTGATAGTCGCAAGATCTTTTTGGTGGAATTGAAATTGGATATCTGAGGATTAAGAAAATGTCGACCACCCAGAGCATTTTGTGTTTCAAGCCAGAAATCTTCATTTGAAGTTGATGTCTTTTTCCCGTGTATTTCTTACGGACCAGTGATTCTCGACCCATTTTCCGCCCACTTTCTACCCAAATTTGAACTAGTTTTGGGCCGAAAATTTGAAAATAAACCATCATTGTGAGTCAGGAATATCATAAAGATAACAAACATCCAAAGAAAATATTCAAATGTCGAGTTGTGAATTTTGGATTTTTGTCCACAGAGGGCCGCACTGTGCGGCACCTCAAGCAACTATTTCACAACAGAGGTACTGCACAGTATCATACAAAATTGAAGGCGCTTCAACACATTATAATGACAGGCATCCTTTAAGAGTACAGAGCTTTCCTCGCAAAATAAATCAAGATACTACGGCACATAAAGAGAGCGGAAGTCCAAAAATTTACTAATTCCTAACGTACGTATTTAAAAACCTTTAGCATAATTTTTGGATTTCATTAGAGAAAACAATGACTCGATTTAGGCAGAAACATTCTTAAGTTTGCCGTCAAGAAGATTTTATCATGAATCAGGAATAAAATAGCTGTATGAAAGCGGGTTTCTGCTTGATGTAAGTGACTTTTCTTTTCATATAGGCATCTTTTCTCCTTTAAACAAGCATTATTTTCTTTATTGATTCATGAGGAAATCTTCTCGGCGGTAAATTTGAGAATTTTTTGTTTGAATTTGGAATTCCACTAGTTGTTAATTGTCTTGTATCAAAAGTGAAATGTCGAGAATCTTGAACATAAATGAAGTCAAATTTAAAAACTTTCGAAAAGTACCAGACTAGTCAAAGACTAAAATATAAAATTTAAAACTCACTTGTCCGAGATGAATGAAGTTGTTAAACTTTATCCTTTACATTAAGCCCTATGGAGGAGTAACACTCCATGCCTCTTATTTGCAGTTCAAACTTCATGCATTTTGATACGATCCTATCAAAGTCAATCTAAATGAGCTTGTGAGCTGTCATAAGTGGAAGTTTTGATGGAAGGTCAGGGGAAGTCAGAAAATTAAAAAATTTCGGAGTCTGGAAAAAGCCAAAAAGGTCAGGGTATCAGGGAATGAAGAAATCATGAAAACTCTGGAAACGCCACGCACAATCTTGTGATGGCGTGCACCAGGATTTGGATTTCCACCCTTCATTCGTTAGAGTCAAAATCTCTGAAATTAGGAATCAAGTTCAAATGTAGGAGTGACAATTTTCATCAACAACCATGTATTTCAACAAAAGAAATCCTTGTGCTCTTAACTTATTTTCTCTCTGATTCCAGCTTCAACGACCGAATTAATCCACCCTCTCGTTTCTCCGACTCAAGGTCACACTCAAGGGAATTGAGCGAAACGGACTGCGATCTAAATAAGTTAGCTATCAGAAGATCTTCCCGAGGCTCAACACGTCTCAGCCGAGAGGCCTCATTCCAAATCAATGTCTAGTCGTGCCTTTAAATTGTATTTTATTTTTTATATATTGTTGACTTTAAAAAACCCATCTTGACTGAATATCGATAATATGATAGTGGTCGTTTATGCGGATACTGTCCTATTCAGGATCCATTTTTTTTATTGTTATTTTATTAGCATCCAATGTTAAAGGGAGGTTGAATGAATAGTTCTCAATAATGTGGATTTGTATCTTTTATATAGAGAAACGGTCGATTGCCGAGTTGCATGCTTTCCAAAATTGTATAAGTGAAATGGAGTATTAAGCGATAAGTCTCAGATTTACTTATACATTCAAAGCTTATGCTTGAAGACATGCGAGTCTATTAGCTCTATAAATTCTAATAATTTTAATGGTCCACAGGCCAAAATACGAATTGAAGCGTTCTGATAATTATATCCTTCTCCCTTCTCAAAATTTCATGCTGAACACAGTTTGCTCAACAATAATTACTAAAATTAGCTCCCCAGAAATGAATTATATATATATCAAATTTATTGTCAAGAAAGAAATCAGTGCAAAGAAAGAACATGACTTTTTAGAATACACTTAAGAATTATTACAACAACTATCTCTGTTTAAAAGGTATCCATTTGGATTTGTAGATTAAGATTTTCTACAGAAAGTTTTAGATAGGGAGGAATTTTAGGCTGTACAATTTAATAAATTGCACATGAAAATAACTAGGGAAAAAATCCAATGGGAAAAAACCTAGTTTAGATGAAGGAGGTGGGATAAAACAAAACCCAGACTGCTGAAAGAGCAAAATAACAAGAATAATAAGAAAATAAAAATAAATATAAAAATAACAAAAATAAGTAAATATTAAAAATTTACTACTAGATAACAAGGGAAAGGGTGAAGACTTCAGTACGTGAGCGCCCAGCTCTCCATTTTAAGTATGGAGAGGCGAGGCTGGGCGTACTCACGCCTGTGCCTGTGAAGAAAGAATTAATTCTATTATAAATCAGTTCACAGATAGTGAATCAGATTGTAGGGAAGGTTGGACTGATTGTGGGATCTGTACCTCTTGTTGAGGTAAGAGCTTGAGGATAACAGACATCAGTTTGTCAATCTGCTCTGCTTGTTTAGTTACTAGGTGTTTAAGCTCGTTGATTACTGTGACATAATCAACGCTGTTATCAGTTGTCGTGAGTGATACAGCTGGCTGAGGAGTTTTGTTTTCGGAAGAGCTCGGTCCTTTCAAGGCAGAACTGTAGCTCTTATCTGATGATCTAATGTTAGAATTAAGATTTCCTTGATTAGGCTCGCTCTTGACTGGAAATCTCTTTTTACTCACTTCTTTTTTGACTTTGCACCCTTGATAGGTTGCCAAGTGGTTACCTTTGCAAAGGGCGCAAACGGGGAAGATACACGTAGGTACATCAGGGGTTTTACATTCCCCTGTTTGATGAAATTCAGAACAGATAGCACACCTGGGTTGACGAAAACAGTAAGATTTAGAATGTCCTAATGAGAGGCAGTTTTTACACTGTATGACAGATTTTCTTTGATGAGGTTTTTTGAACTTTACAATTAAATTGGAGATTTCCTTAACCTGCCAAATCATTTCGTTAGAGCCTGGGAAAGGAAGTAAGTCTACATAATGCAATGGAAGAGGAGATTTATCTGTAAATTTGAGCATGCGAGTCACATTTTTGACGGGTATCGTGTATTTCTCCTCAAGACAGGAACGTATCGTTTCCTCAGCTTGAGGAAAATCCGTAGGGATACCCCTGCATACAACTCTAGTAACTTTTTCTTCTTTAATTTGGTAGGTGAAGTATGCTATTTTTTTGTCCTTGAGGACCCTAGTGAGAGAACGATATTCATCGATTTTTTCTAAAATTATTTTAAACTGGGTTCTATTAATGATTTTGAGTTTTGAATTTTTAGATATTTTATCTACTACTTCTGCTTTAAAGGTGAAGGGGTTTGGAATTTGAGAAATGAAAATGGGAGGGGGGGTTAACAATGGTTCTACTGACTTATCGGATTGAAGAATATTAAATTTAGAACTTAAATTAAGCGCAGGTACTGGTGGCCTATTTGCAGGGATAGCCTTCTTGGACGGGGCCTTAGATGGAGAGTTGGTTAAGGACGAGTGAGATTTCCTTCTCTTGTGGCGGGTGACAACCTGGAAGCTGTCGTTATCTGTTTTAACACCTTGAAACTCCGAAGACTGGGTATCTGAAATGATGGGTTGTAAATCCATGGATTCTACTTCTGGATCAGTTGACCCTTCGTCAGAGTCAGAATCAGTGACAGCTTCGGGTGCATCGAGGTCATCAGGGCTGTAGGGCAAGCCTTTGCACTTAGAGCACTTGAAGGGGTATTTTTTGTGTATACACTTGCAGTCAATAGCTGCCTTAACACTGCATTTTTTGCAGAGATGAGCCGACTGTTTGTGCTCACACTGTAATAGTGTGACACTTTTTTGGGAGGCCACCTTTTTCACACTTTTCTGAGAGGGAAAAGGTCCTGCAGCGCGAACATTGATAGTTTGTTTACCCTTTTTGCTATCTCCTAAGGGTGGAAAAGCACTTGAAGGGGGAGGGAACACTGGAAGGTTAGTGCAAGTACCGCACTGCTGAAATAAAATTCTGTGCGAGCACCAGAATTTTTTGGTGAAAAAGTTGGATCTTTTAATGTCACAAAGATTGCAAAGATGAGCAATTTGCTCATGAGCACACTTCACAAAGTTTATTCCCGGAGAATTGGGATCCATTTCACACAAGGAAAAAACTCAGAAACACGGCATGAAAGAGACTTGACCAGAAATGAATTAACGTTCTTTTTAATTACCAAAATGTCTCTGTTTCTATTTAATTCATTATTTTTTCATTTTTGTGTAAGGGAAATCGGAGTGGAATAAAAAAATTTCTCTGCCAGCGTGTCATAATTACGCCAAGCACACACTCAAAGGAAGCTGTGATGAACCAAAAAAAAAAGTTAAACAGGATTTGGCGTCCATGTCTTCATAAAAATAAAAGCGTGTAGCTCTTACAGCAATATGCCATATTTGTATTTTCAATGTCAACCAATGCCTTTTCATTTAATTTGTTTTGGTAGACTCGGCAGCCAACCGTTTCTGAATCTAATGTGATTTAGTTTTATTGCTTGGAAACCAATCTGACCGAAAGTTCTTAAAATAATCCATGTAATTGTTTCTGTGAAATGTCTAAAAGCTCAATTTTAACCTTAATCCATTAGATTTAAAACATATCTTTTTTTATGCTGTATTTTCTACTCAAAAAAAATGAGCAACGTTACTTTTCAACGAAACACAAGGATAAAATATTTATAGCATATACTGATACTAAGATAGGGAGAGACTTTTTAAAAAGAGTGTAATATCGTCTAATTGTTCACTAACAGATATCAGTCAATTTCTCCCTAACATTGCAAGTTTAGGCTAGTTTTGTTTTTCTCTAAATGCTAAAGAGAAAATTGTACGATTCTTTGTGTCAGGATTTCAAGTATCAAAGTACATTCTGGTATGCTAAGGAAAAACGTCTTATGAACATTAGAGAGTTGCCGAATTTCCCAGTGTAAAACATGCATTTCCGTTGAGAAAATGTACACATATTTTCCCTTGATCATTACTAATATTTTAGATGAAATTGCAAACAAAATTCAAAGAAAAATATGCACAATTTTCTTGGTAAATTCGGTTTTTATTGAGATAAATTTGGCTATCTCTTAAAGGTCATATAGCACCTAGCTCAGCAGCATATTGCTGCAAAACTTTAAATGCACTTATCTCGGTTCCGACGTTTCCAAAAATTTGCTCTTATCTGAATTTTTATAAGGAGGCGGAATAAACAGTGTGGCTTGATATTTTCATAGAAATCTTTTCTCGCCGAGAAAAAATGTTACTGAAGTTTTCAAGGAATTACATTGAGTAATTTTTCATGCAGAAAATAGAGATTGACAGGAAGTCTGCAACGTTGCGGACCGAGATACATGTTCCTGCAGTTTCACTATCGCTACACTAATAACCCAGGCAAAAAGTCTAGAGTATCTGTGAGAAACGCCAAAGCATCAAGAAAAAGTCTCCAATTTTTTACAGGATGAAACATTTTTGAATATTTCCCTGCTGTGATGATACGAATTTATGCATCAATGCCACACTGTACACTCTAGCTCCCTGCGGTGTTAACTTGCCTGTTTTGTTGACTGATCCTGATACATGTCCTGGCAGCAGGCCATTTTTGCAGGCCTTTGTGACTAATCTATTTACGCAGGCCTGATCTCCTATTGTTGCTGCATGAGTGGAGAGACTGTAACTACTCCTTTTCGTGATGTCAGACTAGTGGACATTATATACCAAAAACACCAATCATGTTTGGGTCATCGGAGAGTCAGTAATTAAGCGAGGCATGACACCAAGACAAGCAGACAACCAATAAGAGCAGCCTTTGATCGGATGAAGTTGTGAGAGTGGCTCATTTCACTTGTAGTTGTTTAACAATTTTCAGCATTTAGCATTTATCTCTTCAATTATCAAGTAGTATCCTGTATGAGCTAGTCAGTCCAATAAAGTAAAACTTCATCCTCATTCGAATAGGTTTTTATAGAATTTGGCCTCAAATTAAGCTCTACAAAGACGCCGGTACAAATCTAACACGCATCATGCAATCTCCTATAAGAGCGCATGTTAAACTGCCGCTGAGTTTCGTCCACTAGCATGTCACTAAAACGTAGTTATGGCCTCTCCATTTTCTTAGGCAAAGCTCCTATTTTACCCTCAGGGTCATTCATGTAAAATAACAATTTTAATTCAGCTCAAACTAATTCAGCCGAACTACACGTTTGTTTTTTTTTCTTCCTTTTTATTTGTGAATGAGAGGAAAGAAATTATTTAGGCATTGAGCTCCTCAATTGAGACAATTGGCAAAAAGAATGTCCTCTTCCTTATTTAAAGAAAAAAAGAACCATCAACATGATATTGACTGATATTGTTGAACATGTACGTCTGTTTGATGAACTTTTCTACTTCCAGCTTTTTACTTTTTTAGTTATTTTTCATAATGTATTAATGAATTAATTCATTGAATAATTTATTAATTTGTGTACAACTTACTTAGTGATAAAGAGGTGCAAAAGAAACGGAAATCATGTGAATTTTTCACAGTTACCATTGAGGGTCAAATGCACGGGCAGTGTAATACCTTTGACCATTGCTTTGTTTCCTTTGATCAATGTTGATTTTGTTTATTTCTTAAGTTGTTTTGTTTTCTGTTTGTAAATAATTTAAATATTTATCCTGAAATAATTGCTTTCACCTAATTTCAAAATAACCCCATGTACTCAAAGTTCATCCTATGGCTAAGCAAGGTTACTCAATGGTTACTCTCTACTACAATGGTTACTCTCAAACCTATCACACAATCGTTTTCATGGAATACCACATCAATGGTGAAAGTTAAAAAAGCTCATATTCAAATAGTTATCCTTCAAAGTTTCAATTCAAAAACTTCTCAGAACCTCTAAATTAATTTTAAATATTTTGCATGATATGAACCTATCCCAAGTATCTATTTTTGAAAATCAATTTTGAAAACTGCAAATTAAACGATTTAGATGCATCACTCGGTGTCATATCTAACCAATCATTCTCGTTCTTAGTTCAAGTAACGCAAAATTTTGGTCTGACTTTCTGAGGGTGCTGCTGAAAATTATTTGGTTTTTTTAGATTATTATATTTTATTGTTTGCATAATATGAGTTGCATTGGGTATTAAAATGTGACAAATTCAACTAATTGCTCAGAAAGCTTTACATCTGAATTGATAAGATAGCCAGTCAGTGGGTTTAAAATAAAAGATGGCAAAAAATGAAACTCTGTGCCCCATCCTTACCTGATTTCAAAATTATTTATCTTGTTTTCAAACTACTGTAAAGAAGAACTGTACAAACAAATCAATAAAATACAAATGGTTTTTCAACTTTTTGCTGTTTCGTCAAAAGATTTTATATTCTCAAAAAACTATCATTCACCCATAATTTTTTTATTAAAAAAACGAGTATGTATTTTGAATCTTTTGCACGCCTCCACTCATCCGCTGATTGTGAGCTCCAATGAACTCGTGGAGCTTTTCCGACCAAAATATGGGACTCAGTGGGTCATTTCCAAGTTTGGACTAGGGACTAGGACCAGTTTGGTTTCGGCTTGATCGGAGAACTTTCGATTTTGACCCTAAAAATTTGGCCCTTGACCCATGACAGGCCCATTTAGGTCCCGAGACTCGCCGGAGCTCCCTGAACGGAGAAAAAGCGTTTTAAACCTCGAATTAGGTTTTCAAAAGAGAATGTCCCCACTTTAATTTCCTTTTTTGAACCATCCAAAGGGAACTCACCCTTTACCCTTTCTCCGTGGTTCATAATAGACCAATAGCAAGGTACGTACGTATTTAAGGGTTCTGATACAAAATTCTTGACCAGAATTGCACCTAGAACACGATTGTATTATAATTACTGACATCGACTCCCAAGGAAAAACCAACGTTTTACTTTACATTGGTTACGGAAATTTGAATTGCCCAGTCACAAGAAGGACAATACTCTAAGTGAGTTAAATCGCGCACAAGAAAAGGTTTGGCAAGCCTCTCTATCGGTCGATCAGATACCACCTTCTCCACCCGTCATTTAAAGTGTTAACAACAAGCAACGGCTGAGCTAAATTACTGAAATAGAGGTTGCCATATTTTCATACCTCAGGGACTCTTGCGGCAACGTTTATTGCATGATTTGGCGTAAATAGACCATTATGCGTGTTCATAAGAGTGGAAGTTTTGAACTCACACATCAAGAAACATCTTATATCTTGGTTAGGAGTTAATTTCAGTAATTTTCGTGGCGCGAATCATGTTCTAGGTGAAATTTATGGTATAAAACATATATCAGAAGACTTAACCTTGTACCTTGTGTAGTGGTTTATTCAGCTCTGTTCATTTAAGAGGTTCAATTAGCTTGAAATTGCCATTTATAGATAAATTGCAATTTCAAGCCGATGTCGCCCAGCCTGCAGTTCTCTTGAAAATCAAAGCATATGGCTTCCCTTAGCCCAAATAAGTGTCGGTGATGTTATGTAGCTCCCATGAGAAACCCATCGGTAAGATCAATTAATTTTTAAAATCAAAAGAACGGCAGCAGGAATCCAACTTAGATAATTAAGATACTTTATTAAAATACAACAAACGTAAATAAAGGTTCCATTAAGCTTTTATACAAATATAGATTTTAAAAATAAAATTCTTAATAAATTAAACATCTTGAATGGTTTCTTATGTCTAGACTAATTTCAAATTATTTACAGAGTAAGTGTCATTGAATAGGACAACCACTTAGATCCAGTGTTGCTGATGTCATAGAAAAGTAGCTTCTGTCACAAAAGAATCTTCTCTGTCCCTGAAACAGTGACATCATGTGAGCATTATTAGCTTAAAGTGAAAAAAAACGAGAATAAAACGGCCGCGTAAAAATGTTTCATAGAAAACTGTATGGCAAGAACCCCTCATGAATTTATTGGATAAGCCAGAGTCACCATTTTGGGGGTTTTTAACTCTTCCATAAATGGATTTCCTTTTTTATAATAGATTCTCCCTTGGAAGTGCATTTCGTAAATCGATACGTTACTTCTAACTAGTCATTATTAAAAAAAAAGAGGTAGAGAGAACGCAACTTGTCATTTCCCGGATGCCCAAGTAGCATTTTTCAACGGAAAAATCGCGATTTGTTGCGATTTTGTCGGCGATAAAATCGCTAAGATCATCAACATCTGAGCGATTATTCTCTATCTTGTTCCAATAAAATCGCGATTTTATCGCCCGGCAATTTATCGCGATATTATCGCAACAAAAATCGCAATATAAGGCGATTTAATCTCAATTTTATCGACGAAAACTTTCCAAATCAGCAACCTTGGGTCGCATTGATAGGCGTCAACCAAAACTGGCCAGCAAGTATTAAGCACTTTTGCAGCCCTTCCTCAGTACATGAACAAAAAATTCAGTTCCTCAAAAGCAGAAAGAATGCCGTACTTTTTCGATGCCCTTTAAGTTGATTGTTAAATTGAGTTCATATTATTTAGTTATATTTCTTCCTGCGCTTGTTTATTTTTATTCCTTTTAAAAATTGATAGAATTTCGTAATGTAAGCCTAGCTAGAACACTGTTAGTCCTTGCGGTAAAAACTGCAATAGCGGTAAAGGAACACTGACAGGGCCGCAGCGTGGAGGCTGATTTATATCAATCTTCCATCGCATTGCTAAGGCGCAATGATACAACTATACGTACTCTCCGGAACGCGTGAGGTATCACGCCACATTTGAAGGCGTTTTCGAAACTGCCAACTTTCCAAATCAGCAACCTTGGGTCGCATTGATAGGCGTCAACCAAAACTGGCCAGCAAGTATTAAGCACTTTTCCAGCCCTTCCTCAGTACCTGAACTAAACATTCAGTTCCTCAAAAGCAGAAAGAATGCAGTACTTTTTCGATGCCCTTTAAGTTGATTCTTAAATTGAGTTCATATAATTTAGTTATATTTCTTCCTGCGCTTATTTATATTATTGCGATTTATTGAACATTTATTGAACACGTGAACCGCTTGCAAATTGCCGGTGGTTGCTCTTGGAGTTGTTGCATGTGTGAGGAATCGGCGATTTGACTATTGCTTCTTATGTAAAAGTTCGCGAGAAACACGATAGTGCCACTGATTTTCTCTGAAATAGACTCCCAAGCTCAAAAAAAGCTCTCAAGTTGAGGCCAAAATGGAGGAGATACCCCACGCTTCCCTGAGAGTCCACCCCTACGTCAACACAAACTCTCCATGCACAGATAGGGAGCAAATGCATTGACAGGGCTGCCACTTTATTTGGGGGCTCCGAAACTGAAAACACGGCAACCCTACTAATGTATTTGCTTTCTATCCTTGCATGGAGAAATCATCTTGATGTAGAGGTGGACTCTCAGGATAGCGTGGGATATCCCCTCCATTTTGGCCTCAAGTTGAGAGCTTTTTTTGAGCTTGAGAGTTGATATCAGAGAAAACCAGAGAGTCCATCGTGTTTCTCGAGAACTTTTACATAAGAATAAATAGTCAAATCGGAAATTTCCCACACATGCAACATCTCCATTTCCTGCGACACATGCATTCCTTTCGTATGAACGTTTCCACTTTGAAAGTACCACGTTTTTAAGGGAGCACTGGAGAAAAAACCACATCGGATCTAGAGCCCAGACTCTTGAAAACATTGACAGGAAAAAATACCCTTGATTTAATCAGATTTTTGCCTACACCAAAAGGAAATCCGCTCAAATTAAGAAGCTTGGTTCTTGATTTAAGCAAAAATTCGATTGAATCAAGAGTATTTTTTCTTGTCGATGTTTTTAAGAGTCTGGACTTTAGATCCAATGTGTTTTTTTTTCCAGTGAGGAAGAGAGACCATGTTTAACCATGGAAGTACCATGTTTTTAAGGGAGCACTGGATAAAAAATCACATTGGATGTAGAGTCCAGACTCTTAAAAACATCGACAAGAAAAAATACTCTTCATTCGATCAGATTTTTTCTTAAATCAAAAGGAAATCCGCTCGAATTAAGAGGCTTGGTTCTGATTTAAGCAAAAATCCGATTGAATCAAGAGTATTTTTTCTTGTCGATGTTTTTAAGAGTCTGGACTCTAGATCCAATGTGGTTTTTTTCCAGTGAGGAAGAGGGAGGGAGAGAGAGAGAGAGGGAGAGAGAGAGAGATGAAGTAGCTATCATTGTCGGGACTTGGCGTCGTCTACGGACCGCACTGTCGGGACTCCCTATCATTGTCGGGACCCGAGTGAGGTCCCGACAGTGTTTTCAGGCAAAATCCATGAGTAAAATGTCGAAATACAGGGAAATTACGTATGACGTTGAAGAGTAGCTTCCTCCCATCTCTGAAATTATGTTTACTTTGATCCTAATTTAAACAACTCTCATCAAATTCACAATTTTAAGGGAGTCCCGATAATGATGGTAGCAAGATGATTTTCTCTCCGACTGAAATTGTAATCATTGTCGGAACTTAAAAACGTACTGATTCGAGCGCCATCTACGTAACTAATCAGAACTACTTACAGTGTTGACAAACGTAAAACAAGTTTTGATTATTATAATCAACCATTTGCCCCACGCATTCCTTTCGCGGCTCGCGCCGCGCTATTCTTTTGTCTGTCCGGTCGAGCTGCGGCTTCCTTTGTTTCTTCCACACAATATCCCTGATGCTATGGGCCTTTACCTAAATTTATCATGAATGGATTCTCATGCGCGGATCTTTTAAAAATGTCTTCGACGGAGTTCACTGCCCTACAAGCAAGACCTTGGATTCCTTTAACAGCGACTCATGCTGTAGCATCGGCACCGCGTAGCAGCGTTTTCGAGCAAGTGGGGGTGTGCGATCGTCTATAACTCAAAGGGTGCAAAACCCACAATTTTTCAAAGAACCCGAAAAATTTCAAAAATAAAATTCCGTTAAAATGAACATTGCTGCATGTCTACGAACGCAGAATTTTGATCTGGATTCGGTGCTTTAAGTGATAAAGCTGTTATTTTCATTTACTCCGGAAAAACTAACGCTTTCCTGGACAATATTAAGACTGTAAAACTGGACAGTATACTAAGTAATTCATGTGATATGCCTATGAATGCCTCATTTTATTCCATTCATTTCAGGGGGTCTAGACAGTAAAGTGTACGTATCGGCCGTTAATTGAGAAGTCGATCAATTTTTGGAAAAGAGGGAGGGGATTGCCCCGCGATTCCTGTGTAACATCAATACCACCAATTTCACTGTAATTGCAAGATTTTTATAAACAATCTTTGGCATACGTTTTTTCAGTACCTAAGTGTCGAGACTGTAAATTCTAGGTTCAGTGGCGTCATTGACGACGTTGCCATTTTCACCAACTCGGTAAACATACAGTAAACATACTCATTCCCGGGACCCTTTGCTTTTCCTTAATTATCCTTTACTTTTTGCTGCTATGTAAATAGGCAATTTTACGAAATAGCTAAAAAAAGGTAAACGCTTAAATCTGATAACGTCAATCCGAGTTATACGATTAGCTAGCTATCCATAGAGTGGTATGATGCCTGTTTTCAAATTTCTTTGCTGATTTCTCAACCTGATTTTTACCCCAAGTTTTACCCGTGACATCGGCCTTCTGACGTAAGGGCGTACCTCAATTTCCACTTAACCCTGCTTTACATGTAAACCCATGCTTTTTGGGACTCATTCGTGAATCGAGATACGCCCTCACGCCAAAGGAGCAACGATGAGTTTCAAACTAGAAAGTATTAATGTACCTACATTTTGTGCGTAAATCTTGTAAAATCTAATCGAAATCTTTAACGTGATTTGGTGTATGTAGGTATATTTTCTTCCATTCTATGAGATTACTTCCTTCTCAGGAGCTTCTCCAAGACTTATGCTTCATTCACAACTGAATCCTTTCCCTAAAATGCCGAACTG